>JAHBCN010001672.1:0-110378 GCA_019359885.1 Listronotus oregonensis | reverse complement strand
AAAAAAATCCAAAACATGGGCAACCAAATACGGGATTGCCCCAAGCTGATGGGAGGGCCCGGGGCAGCGAGAAAGAGGAAAAACGAATTAAAGACAGTTGCAAGTAATCAACAGGGTTCCCCAGCTCCCAAAAACCCCTTTATGTTACAAAAAATTTCTCTATTTTCGCTATGCTTATCAAAATGTTTGTTCTTTAAAAATATTATAAAATAAACAACGAAACGAGGTAAAAATGGTTGGTTAAAAAAATATATCAATCAAGCTTTAAAATTAACCCCGGGATAAGGTTTTTCTATTTTTTTTTTTTTATTTTCTAGTATAAAAAAAGAAAGTTGCCAAAATTTTTTTTCCGTGAGGAGGAGAAATTATTGGCCTTTTTTTTCCCCAAAAAAAAAATAACGATTAGGACCCACCCTACCCCCGCGTCGTGCCGATAAACCCCTCATTGGAAAAATTTCACCCTTTCCGTTTCGATACCAAATACGTATTCTTTTTAGGATGATTCAAATAAGGATTCTTTTAAATTTCGATTCAACGAAAATTTGGATACATTCTTACACTTAGTCTGAGCCCCCATCCAAAATTTTCAATGTGGGCGAATGGGGTAAAATCAAAAAAGGGCCCAACGCCATACTGTAGAAAAAGAAAAAAAAAAAGGTTGTCCGCCGTGGTTTTCGTTTTTCGGTTTTTTAAAATCAAAATTTGGTGGGTGTGGAAAAAATTTTTTTTATTTTTTCAGGTTTTTTTGTTTTTTTCAAATCAAAACATTTTTAAAACAGCTCCCCTGGATCAATAATTTGCTGTTAAAAACACAAATGAAGTGCTTATTATTTTAGATAAAACTTTTTCCTTTTACGGCAAATGGGGCCTCCCAAAAAAGAATTACCACCTTTTTGTTGGCAAATTAATCGATTTCAGGGCAATTATTTTAACCCGGGAAATTTTTTGTTTAAAAAAAAAAAAAGAAAAAAAAACGTTCAGGTTTATTTTAAATTTTTTTTTAAACAATTTAAATGCTTATTTATTTTCCCCCTTTCCCCTTTCCCGCGAAAAATTTTTGAAAAGTCACCTCCCGGAAAGGATTGTCTTGCAAAAATAGTGGGAAATTTGGGATCTTCAGCCAGCAAACATGAAATTGAAAGTGCATTTAGCAAATATGGCCCCCTCAGAAATGTGTGGGTGGCAAGAAATCCACCTGGCTTTGCATTTGTCGAATTTGAAGATTCCAGAGATGCTGAGGATGCAGTCAGGGGATTAGATGGAACGTAAGTTCTAAATAAAACTGAAATTATGGAACTTTGTATTTATTTTTCTACCAAATGAATAAGTGTATTTACTAAAAAGAAGTGGTATATCAAATTGCTAAGGCAATATAAGGAATATTTTATTTTTCAGTCGTGTTTGTGGTGCAAGAATTAGGGTAGAGATGTCCAGTGGCAGATCACGTAGGGGTGGAGGCAGAAGGGGAAGATACTCTTCTAGAGATAGGTAGGTATACACTTAAATTTACAGGAATGACACAATTTTATTAAAATTTCTTGTTTACTGTTGTGTACTTTTTAAACATTTTTTTAAAACGAATGAAATTGAAAAAAAAATTTTTTGCGTTTCACAAGTTTATTAATAGAGTGGTTTTGTCAAATCTTTGGTGAAACGAGAGGTGATTAAAAGTTAAATGTATTTTATAAAAGTGGACCTAGAGCATGTATTTCTTTAAACAATCATGTTTTACATATTATATATAATCAGGTTAAACTAATGTATATATATTTATTTCAAGATAACCTAAGGTACAGGATACAGGATTTTATATATATTTTACTTATATAGAAAGAATAAATTATGAAAAATCTTATTAATATAATCTGGACATATAAAGTTTATTTTTTATTCTTTGATAGGTGTTATTATCTATAATGGGTAAATGCTTTTTCTGTGTGAGCATTCTGTTAATAAACTTGTGTAAAATATTATTATTTAAAAAGAGACAGCGTAAAGTGGTTTGTGGGCGTTACAGGATGCCTTCAGCTATGGCGCTGTTCCACCACCTACAACTCATCCCCCCCTGAGACTACACATCACTCCCCCACGGTCCCCAAGGCCTTCTCTGAATACAACACAACTACAACATCATCTCTAAAAACATCGCGTGAATAACCGCCCATAAACCAATATAAAAGCACCACCATCGGTAATTTTCCGAAAATGTGGCAACATTGTCCCCTAACGTCCATTTGGCAACGCTGCACCTCCTGTATTGTCGGCTGGCAACCTCCCGACATCACGTGACATCCCTCCTATTCGACTAGCAACGCTGCATGGGTTACAGTACAACCGACCAATGAAATATCAGCTTTAAATTTCTGCTTTCTACTACTCTGCTACTAAGTCTGGTGGGCTATTATTAGTAAAATGTTTACATTTTTTGTGTTTATTACACCATCAGTTTAAAAAATCTTATCGGGTAGTGTTTTACCGAATCTTGTTAAGAAATGGTTTTTCTTAATGAACACATAAAAAAAAATATCAAGTAAAAAGTCTGGAAAGTGCTGTTTTTCATTAGGAAGCTCATTGATGGCCTAGTCCAGAAATAGCTCAATTTTGGATCAGTGAGCTCTTTTTGGATTAGACCAGAAAAGAGTTACTTTAAATTAAAAAGCTCTCTGGGTAGTGGGTACTTTTCAGATGATTGCTAAACACATAATTCAGTGTTAACAAGATTGGGTATTTTACGGTATTTTAAAACAGTTTAAATTGTCTCAATTTATTAATATACCTGCTTAAATAAGACTGGGAAAAACTCACAAAATTTATTAAAATTTCTTTAACTTAACTCCAGCACTGCACTTAAGACTGGTTATACTCAAACTGGATGGCTATGTATAGTTTTTTTTCTGAAAATATCAATTTAAAAGAAAAATTATTTGGCTTTTCTTTAGAATAAAGATTTTTATAAATTATTTTTGAAAATTATACTTTTTTTTATACAGGGTGATTCATGAGGAAATGTCAATACTTCAGGTACATAGTCAGGGTCCAAAAAGAAACATAAAAATCTATACAAATATGGGTCCGCAAGGCCTTCGTTTTCGAAATACAGGGTGTTAAAGTTTTTATTTCATTTAATTTTTCCATTTTTTTACAATACATGCGTAAGCACTTTATGTGTATTTGATGAAAATCATAAAACCTAGCTTATGTTTTGATGAACATCATTTAAGAACAATAATTTTATTGAAAATTAAAATACATATTATTTAATGATACATTTTGTTTCATTTTGATTTAATTTTGCTATAATAAAATCAGATGCGTCATAATTTTTTAAATCCAAATATCTCGAAAACGGTTGCTTATATCAACTTTTAACAGGTTTACCTTTTTGACGGAAAAAAATTACAAAACAATTACTTAATCTACCTAAAAATGAAATAGAGGGCCGTACCAAAAAGTTGTGATTGTTCAAAATAGTAAAAAAACGTGTAGGTTTCACCCCCTACAAGTAAGAGCCGTACTAAGGTTAGATTCAAATCCGTCATACCAAAAAACCCCTGGATACCAATTTTTACTTCAATATTTACATTATTATAGATTTTACTTAAAAAAAATATTAAATAAAAACTTTATCACCCTGTATTTTGGAAACGAAGACCTTGCGGACCCATATTTGTATAGACTTTTATGTTTATTTTTGGACCCTGACTATGTACCTAAAGTATTGACATTTCCTCATGAATCACCCTGTATATTACAATAATAATAACAAAAAACAAAAAGATTTAATTCTTTATGAAATTAGGTGTTCAGATAATTTTAGTGTTTTGTTTTAAAAGTGAAAACAAAGTATCTTGGAATAATTTTTTTACAAAAAATAATAACTAAATAAAGGTAGAAATGACCTCATTCTGTCCAATATTTAATGTTTTATCAAAAAATCATCCATCTTATCTGTACCAGCCTAATAAATTTGTGTAGTTTTAAGGCTGGGTCAGAGTACGGCGTCACAGCTCAAAAACTGGGTTTGTGCAGAATATAATATAATGTTATATAATAATTATATAAACAAAAGGTATTTCAACTGTGTTTATCCTAAAAAAAAGCAACTGTGTGTTTTTCTTGGATGATTTTATAATATTTTTCTTAATTTCCCATTCTCATTTTAAAGTTTTTAATTAACAACGTTGTGTTAAAATACCGTTATAAACTACTCATTTAAATAATTGTACAATGAACTTCTCAGTTTCTTATAAAATAAAACATCTAAGATCCTTAAATTAGATATTTTTCGCTATTTTTGTTTCCTCAATAATTTTGAAACACTTTTAAGTCTTTTAAGATATTTAGATATCAGTAAACAATGGGTGTTGGTTGGAGATCCGTATTCTCACGTTTTTATTTTGTAGATCCCGTTCACCACGACGATCCAGATCCCGTTCCAGATCGAGAGACCGGAGATCTGACTCTCGCGACCGCAGGAGTGACTCTAGGGACAGGCGCTAAAAGCAGCTAAAAAGTTAAGGTTTTCGGTTTAATAGAGTGATACTTTTCTTATTTTACAGAATATTAAAAAAATATTAAACATGCAATAAGGTTATTCTGACCGATTTCACGAACACTGACATTTAAGCTGTTAATCCTCTCTGTGAAAGAATTTTAAAATACTTTTACTAAGTGACATGGCGTTATTGTATGAAATCTTCGTCTTAAATGTATTTAAATTATTTGTAATTATTTCACGTGAATGTATGACTAGAAATGATTTAAAAAAACAACTTGTCTTCACTCTATTAATCATATATATCTTAATAAGAATGCACGATAAGAATATTTTATTAAGAAAAACGTATCATTAATGACATTATCTCTATTATGTTAATTATTCAAAACGCTTAATTTTATCTATTATTGACTTTGTACACTTCTGTTTACATGTTTAATTTTCTTCTCGATGGTATATTTATATTTTTGTATTTGAGTTTGGCAGTTTTGACAATTATTTTATTTCTATTTACCTATTATAATTGTTTAAAGGTTAAAATTAGGATATATTACATTCTAAAATCGACATATAGGTATCAAAAAAAAAGTACACTTTAAAGTTCAAAGTGTAGAAATTTTTAAATCATTTTTTGTAATAAATGTTTTTGTTTGGGTCTGCAACTTAGTGTTACTAGATGTATATCATACATAGCGTTTTCTGTTGGTAGAAGGAATGTGTTTTTTTCCTACCTTATATTAAAATAAAACTAATAAAAAAATATTTAGTAGGCACTTATCTTGCCAGTAGAAAACGCCATTAAAGTAAATTTGCAATGTAAAATCTTTCCTAGGAAATAAAAGTATTTAGAATATACATAGTAGTCTTATTTTGGGTGCAAAAACAATAAGTAAAACTGTAGAAAATGTAATATATTTTTCTTTCTTTGTTTTTGGCTTCGGTCCCCGAAGGTCCAATTTGACAGTATTCCCATTTTCAGACAGCTTTCCAGGGCTTCGTCGGTGGAGAATCTGGATGTCGAACTCGAAGCCTCTAGAAATTGCAAAAATTAATGGCGGTCAAACTCAGGACTGCTAACTGGTATTGCGCATAACCGGTTTCTGTCAGTTCTGACGCTTTCCGCTGTGCTCACATCCATCTTCTGCCATTGGAAAACACCTTTTGTATAACACACAAACGAAAAAACACCAGGTTATAGAAGTCTATAGCGTAAATCTTTCCTTGATCCCTGAGGGTTGGTTAAAATCAGTTGATACGGCTCTGAGTATAGCTAACCTCCGATCATATACCTATAGACGTAGCTTTGCCACTTGGCCGTACGAACAAACATGCCAGATAGAAAGTATAGGTATAGTTTGTCCAAGCTAACATTTTTCGGTTGGCAATGCGAATATCCTACATATTAGTAAATTTTGTTTTTTAGATTAAGTTGGCTGTTATAAGAATTTTAGTCAGGACCGTACTGAGGGAAGGAAGTTTCAAAATTTTAATATCTTAAAAAAATAGTTGTTAGATTAGAATAACTAAATTCATCAGTATTTTTTTCTTGCTGTTTATTTATTTGCATAAATTGTGAAAGCTTGATGTTTGATCATAATATTTTATTAAAAATTATCATTTTCGCCTATCTAGTGCAGATTAATAGTTATTTATTAAGTGTTTGTTATTTAGAAATAGTTTACACTTATTTTACACTTTTTGTACACACTTAGTCCTTAAATACACCTTCAATTAGAGCGCTTAGGTACGTAAAAAAAATGTAAAATAGTGTACACTATTTCTGAATATCAGACAGACCTGTTATGTTTTGTTATATTTGCAGGCAAACTCTTTACAGTTGAATTGAAATATCCTGATAAAATATCTCACTATAAGGGATGGTTCAATATCCCTTATTATGCAATTTTACTTCTTTTTTAAAGATGCCTAAAGATAAATCGATTTATTTCTTCTGATATAATTTTATAGCTGTTCCTATATATTAAATAATAAAATAAACAAGACAAAACAGTAATAATCATTTATTTATTCAAAGTATCATTAACACAATAAGATGCTAATATTTTATAAAAATAAATTTATCAAAAACGTTGGAAGGTCTGTTTAAGGCTTTAGAAGTGGCAGTGTCACCAGGGGTTTTTATAAAAAAAGCAAACGTAATGGACGAAAGAAAAATGTATGCAATCTGCACCAGCAGATACTAGTCTGGACAATTTTAAGATAAGATGCAGACAAAGTGGTAGGTTTGGCGTTTCAGCAGCTGGACGGTAAATGGATGCTTGTGAGTTCAAGCATTTTGCAACTCTGTGGCCATTGATGTAATGTGTTTAAATGAAATAGTCATTTAACATTTAACTTTTATTAAAAGCAGTAAGGTAGTTTAATAAAAGAAAGCTAAAAAGTAAAAAAGAAGATAACTTGAAATGATTTTTATTACCATTTTACCTTATTAATATACTAATAATGTGGGTCCATAAAAAGGGAATGTCTTATTATTTTTTAAATATATACCATTTCAATAGCATTGAATTCACAATGATATGGATGCAAGCGCAGCAATTGATGACCACCCTCCTGAATAAGAGCATCGACGACATAGATTTGGGAGACTTTGGTAGGCGCTAGATCAAGCGCCACAAAATCTATTTTTCTCCGATTTTGCAAAAGAAATATTTCGGTTTTTTAACCATTTAACCATATTTTCTTTCTTCCCGCCACTATATGGCCAGTTTTCTAACAACCTACTATGGTAGCTGGCATTACCTAAAATGACTAATGAAGGCCTTTTCAATTTAGGTAGTAGATCATCTCTAACCCACTTCTCAAAATTTTCAGCTTTCATCTCGCCATGGTAATCTCTGTTTTTGTTTTAGATTTAAAACTTCTACTGGTACCATCAACAAATCCTTTTTCTGAACCAGCATATAGAATAATGTATCTAACGAAAATATAAGTATTTCATTAGTTTTTTAATTAAATATACTTTAATGTTTCATAAGAATGCAACAAGTGTGTTCTGTAGTTTAATATTGTCTAAGAGCTACAGGTTTATTAATATGTCCTATGTATGAAAGAGACCCTAACTGGGGTATCAACCAAATCTGTCATATATGTGTTTTTTCTCAGGATACCCCTTATGCTTAAAGTCTAAGTGTTCACATACTACGAGTGTCTAGAGTGAAGTCAGATGTAAATTACTGATAAGATTTCGTAGTCTCGAAACTCTAGAGATGAAGGTGCGGAAAAAGTGGGAAATGTGAAGTGGACAATAAAGGGATGCATCTAAGTAGACTTTTAATTTGCTCTAATTGGGATATACAAAGAAGAATTATGACAACCAATGCTCAGAGAAGAAGCTGTAAAAATATTCCTAAAAGAGAAACAGGACGTCTACAGCTTGTCGGTGTGCAAGAGGAAGCTTTTTTGTAAAACTGTGATAATTTATAAGGCAAAACAAAATTTTATTAGAGGATTGTAAAAGTGCTTCACCTTGTGATTTAAAAAAAATGGGCCCTTTAATTTTTCCTTAAGTGTAGGAAAGTACATTTTCTTTGTAGCGTATAATTAGTCATTAGCATGTTTACATAACCTTTCTCTCACCAACTTGCTAATTGGTCTGTGCAACGGATATATAGCCTTGGCGCTTGACCGGACGTACAAGGGTGCAAAAGGTAAAGAAAATCGGGGTATAACATTTCTCTCTCGCTCCGCGTGCTGATATAGGTCGGCGGCCGCCACCTATTTTTTCTCTCTCGCACTCTTGTTCGCCCAGCCATTCAGCGGGGCTGCCTCCAGAAGTATACTCTTCAAGGAGTATAATCGAGTCAAGCACTGTTGGGTGTTAACCCTATTACAACAATTAACTGTATGATATAGTAACGCTAACGCTAATACTCAAAAAGAAGATTTTGACAACTTTTTTTATAGGTTATGTTTTGTTATTTACAGAAAAATTATTAAAAAATACTATAAATTATTTTACTCTTTTAATAATTGACTGTTTCTAAGACAATGAGTAATGTGAGTGAGTGGTCGCAATCTGCCGAATATTTAAGTTTTCGGAGCAATGTGCCTTTACGACGAATTGTAGTAGATTCGGATGATTCTAAAGTAAGCAATTAGATTTTTTAAAACTAAATTAAGGGCTGTTTAAAAACCTTTTTTATCCTAAGGGTTGGCGTGTATATGACTGTGGTCCCAAAGCTGTTCGCAGTCCTCTAGTATGTCTACCTCCAGTTTCTGGAAGTGCCGATGTATTTTTTAGGCAAGGCCTAGCCCTATCGGCAAGAGGAGTTAGGGTCATATTAGCCGAGGCACCACCATATTGGTCTACAAAAGAATGGTAAGAATAAGAATGCATTTTTTATATAAATAGACAATATTATTTTTTCTGTAAAGGTGTGATGGTTTTAGAAGACTTCTAGATTACTTAGATCTTGATAGAGTCCATATATTTGGAGCATCTCTGGGAGGTTATCTGGCTCAAAAATTTGCTGAATACACAGCTTCTTGTCCTCGAGTAGCCTCCTTAATTCTCTGTAACAGTTTCTCAGATACAAGTATATTTAAAGGGCATGAGAGTGCTGCCCTTTACTGGATGTTACCAGCATTAGTTTTAAAGAGAATGCTCATGTCAAATTTTGAACCCGAACCTGCTAAGGACGCTGATACGGTTAGGGCTATAGATTTTATGGTTGAAAAAGTAAGTAAATAATTAAATGATCATGAACATAGATATATTAATAATATTTTAAATATTTTTACACTTTAACTGTCATATTCTTGGTCATAATTGCCTGACATGGCTCCAGTGGAGAAACACCCAAAAAAATATATTTTTTATCTATTGGGATAAATAACAAACATTATTGTTTATTTAAGTATTTTTCTCTCCGCAATTTAGTTGGATGGTCTTACCCAAAGTGAACTTGCCAGCCGTCTCACATTAAATTGTGTGCGTGGTTATGTAGAAGCACACAAATTAACAGACTTACCTGTCACCATGATAGATGTATTTGATGGGGCACCACTAAGTTCAACAGTAAGAGAAGAATTATACAAATGCTATCCCCATGCCAAGCTAGCACATTTAAAAAGTGGAGGCTATTTTCCTTTTTTAAGTAGAAGTGCTGAAGTTAACTTACATCTCTTGGTAAGTATAAAGAGACAATATTTAGAATAAATTTATATTTTTTGATTACTGTGAAGGTAATTGCTTTAATTTTACTTTTATCAGTCCATAAAATGCCTATAATATACTATTGAAATTAGTCATACTCAAAAATAGCTGTTAAAACCTCTGTTCAATCATCATTTAGTTTTTGTTACTCGATTGTTAAAGAACATTAGAATCAAACGCGAATAAAGACACTGCATTTTTATTATCTTCAAATTTGATGAATGCTTGAAAAGTATCACCTGTTGGTTTTTATTAATTGTTCATATTGTCACTTTGGAAGAAAAGTAATCTAAGTTCAAAAATGCAATTCTTCAGTTAGGTATATGCAAAAATCAGATACATACAGAAAATGCCCCCCCCACTGCGATTATATTGTGGCCGCCACACGAAAACGCCACACAAAATTTGAATGCTTAAGACAAAATTTGCCGGTATTCAAATAATTATTTTTATAATTTTGTTGTTGTGACTGTTTTTGTGTAAGTTTCAATTAACCTACTGATCAACATGTAAGAAGGAAAATGATATAATTCTGAAAGTGTGTTAATTTATTATCAGGAACAGTGGTATAAGCCAAAAAAGGCTTTGATGAACTTTATCGTCTATTTTAAACAGCACTATTTTAATATAATTTTTTCTTTCACGTTACCACAAAATTAAATAATTTTTCTATTTTCCATATAAAATATGTATAAGTTATGGCCGACTTAATATTAAAATAAGTGATATAGTTATAAATTAAAAAGAGATGATACGATGACGTTTTTTTGACGTGTCTCTGCTTGAATAAGCAATGTTGCCAGATTTTTTCTAATAATTTGTTATTATTGAATGTTTTTTTGTTTAACAGAAATGAAGTTTTTTTTTATAGAAAAAACTAACCAGAACTAACAAACAACACCTTCCAAACTATTACCTAGTTTTGGTCAGTTCCTGATTAGTTATGGATAGGTTTTCCTTGATATATCTAA
Organism: Listronotus oregonensis; assembly: GCA_019359885.1. Lineage (NCBI taxonomy): Eukaryota > Metazoa > Arthropoda > Insecta > Coleoptera > Curculionidae > Listronotus > Listronotus oregonensis. The sequence goes on along the minus strand of JAHBCN010001672.1, from coordinate 99,730 downwards.
ATTTTCTTTATTATAAATGCGCTGTTGAACAAAATGAAAAAAAGTCTGGTATCCTATAATTACCTTATTTAAAAATGTATTATTATTTTTAATTTGTTTATTATTATTTAATCCATAATGCTTTAAAGCTTAATTGTAATCCTTTTTTTTATACGACAACATCGCAAAATCTGGCCTTTTACTTAACCTAAAAACAGTGTTTTTTTCGAATTTTAATTTCATTTTTCTCTGCAAAAATGCATTTTTTCGGATTTCTTCTTTTTGAAATCTACTAAACAAAATGTGATCTTTTTATCTGTAATTTTTATTTTTTTCAAATCGATTCACGCTCAACGACAACGGACCCGCCAAAAAAAACATAAAAATTATTTTTTGGTTACAATCAAAATACTTCAAAAATCGTAATATGGCATCAGTATGGTCAACCATTACCACCTTATTAGGTGTAAAAAATATTTGATGGATATTTAATTACTGCTTGCGTAGTAACACCTTAAATATCTTTTTTTATGGACCGTTTTCTTAAAACTAAGTTTTTCGAGTTATGTGACTTTTCTTCCAGGGTGACGATATGTAATGAAACATTTTTGGCGCCCAACGAGGGATTAAAATGTATATTTGTTGTCCAAATAGAGAACCTGCCTAAGAACTAGTGGCGCCTATCTCGTTAGCTTTGTAAGTTCGTACGTGAGAACGAGCTGTTTATAAACATGCGTTTTAATACCGACTCACGAATCATGTAATTTTTTTATTATTTATTTCTTTCTTTACAGATTTAGTACCTAAATATATTACAATAACTTATTGAAACAAAAAATATTAATAAGAGAGTTATAATTAGGTGATTATGAGTGGAAAAAACGTTAAAAACAAGCTAAGATCTGGTAACACTAGTTGTTCTGTTGTGTCATAATACAGTAAAAATAAGTTTAATATTAAATTTTATTCGTTTCCATCAAAACCTCATTTAATAAAACGTCGATAAAAGTAGATAAAAGCAGTGAATCGTATTAAGTAAGTGTAAATGGGTTGACAGTAAATATACAGTGTGTACATAATGTAGGGAACAAATTCATTATTTGCTTAAGCAAAAAAATAGTAATCTTCTCGAACACGTAAATAATAATTTTAAATTGCGCTTTGTTTGACATAAAATATAAATATTCAGGGTGACTCATGTAGTAGATATGACATTATTCATAATTTTTTAAACAGAAACCGCCATATTTTAGTGCATATTTATAATCTCCAAGAGCCGATTTTAAAAACATAAAATACTTATTGTTTTAGGTGGCAATTTCGTAGTTACAGGGTGTTTTAGCATTGTGTACATAATGATTTCTATCTTTTGCGAATTAGATAAATGCATAAGTAATTTAATAATGTTACTTAAATACTTGACAAAAAATATTATTTTGTCACCATAACAAGCATAACCATAGTTACAAGACAGATATTAAAAGGCATATTTATGTATTGCTGGTACTCACTTACACAAAATTTAAAAAGAAAAAGCAAAAAAATTAAGGCCCTCTACCTACAAAACTGTCAATTAATTTTTTTTATTTTTAAAATCAGTTATTCTTGGAGGTTATAAATCTGCAATAAAATATGGAGGTTTCAATTTTAAAAAATCATCGATGACATCATACTACTGACTACATGAGGCACCCTTTATATTTTATTTTTATTTTATGTAAAAAAAATCCAATAAAAAATTATTATGTTTCGAAGAAATTTTTTTTGGTTTACTAAATAATACAAAATATATTTGTTCTATACATTTTGTATACAATTTTTACCACCCTGTAACCACGAAACTGCCATCTAAAACCATAAGTGTTTTTAAAAATAGCTCTTCTTGGAGATTAAAAATTTGCAATAAAATATTGGGGTCTCCATTTAAAAAAAGCGTCGATGACGTCATATCTACTATATGAGTCACCCTGTATATTTATATTTTATGTCCAAAAATGCGCAACTTAAAATAATTATTTACGTGTTCAAGAAAATTTTTTTTTGCTTAAACAAATAATGTTTTTGTTCCATACACTATGTACAGGGTGGCTCGAATTCGACGCTCATCATTGGGATTTCGGAAACCGTAAGAGATACAGGATCGGTTAAATGGAGGCAAAGTTGTGCAATTTGATGCTCAATAAAATGCCGTTTTGCATTTTAAAAAATTCCTAATACTTCTGAAGATATTCGAAAAAAACGGGAATTTTCAATTTTGGTTTCTATTGTTTCCTGGCTTTATTGGTTAAGACAACTTAAAAAAATGCATTTTCATGGCCACTTTTTCTGCTCTATAACTCAGTATAATTAAATATTGAATCTGACGTTTTGGCTTCTGGCGACCATCATCAACTTAATTTTTTTTAAATACGGACCTGATTTTTTTTTCAATTTAATTAAATCCTTTCTTCACTATTAAAACACTATATATCGTCACTTTGATATTTGCCGACGTTTCGTACAGAAAATTTCATCACCAGAATATTTTATATGGTTAAACCAAAATACGGCCCTGAACTACATTTGTAGGTGAGAAGGTTAAAAAAAAAACTTATTACCTACATTTTCGTAATGTTTTTATTGCAATTTATTAATATCTAACAGCGGAAATTACTTTACTAACAGAAACTTTCATGAATATTGAACATAAGATACGAGTACAAAAAAGTAGACAACAAATCAGCTTAAGGGCGTCGATAAGTGGGGGATATGGGGGTAATTACCCCCCCCAAAACCCTACCTACCACCTCATCGGCAAATATATTCTCCCGAAGTCGATCACCGAAATGACAATTAAAATCACAACACATATATATATTAAAGTATAGTGCAAATTTGTACCCTAAAATATTTTTACATGCACAAATTCAAAAATGAAAGTAACGACATAATTTTGATGCTGGTTAAAACTGAGTTAGAACTATGGATTAAAAAATGGAAAAACGAAACAATTAGCCCAGATTCTGCAATTTCAACTCTTAAAACGTGTGATAAACAGTTATACCCTTGTGTTCATTTAACATTATATCTTGTATGTACTATGCCAGTGAGCGTTGCATCCCCGGAGAGAAGTTTTTCTGCACTAAAAAGATTGAAAACGTGGTTAAGGACATCTATGAGTCAAGAACGATTAGTTGGTCTATCGCTTTTACATGTGAATAGAGACATACCAATAAATACAAATTCCATTGTGGACAAAAATGAAAAAAAGACTTTTGAATTTTATATTATAGTTGGTGTTTAATACTTAATTTCAGTAAAGATTATTTTAAAAGTTATGTTAAACAAAAAATTGTTAATTTAAAAATAGTCATTTAGGATTAAGTTCTTCTTTGTTTCATTCATAATTTAACAAAAAGATATTGGTACATATGTATGTATATTCTATAATAAATTACTTTATGTCTGAATACATGTTTGCCATGTAATTAAAGTTTGAATTAGTTAGTGCACTGTGTTATTTTTCAATTATTAATAACTTCGCAAATACAAAGCTCCTTTGTTATATTTAATTGTTACTATATTTTTATATTGCATCTATACTTTGGAAACTAAAAAACTTAACAGGCGACAGATATATGGAAGAAAAATGATATTATTATATAGTTATTTTTATATCAAGTGGCTAAAATGATGAGGTTTTCAGGACGAATTTGTTATTTCCGCATGAGGCGTCAGCTGAGTTCGGAATAGCAGATGAGTGCTTAGCAGTGGTTAATTTCAGTGGGAACGCAAGGGAACGGCGTTCCCTTACCTTCCAAAAGTGCCGGAACGCAAGGGAACGCACGTAACTCCAAAACTGCTATTAAAGCTTTTTATTTTTCTGCCTGTTGTCATTAAACATTTCCTTTCTTTTTCAAGAAGTGGGTTTATTTTGAAGATATAAAAATTGTTCTGCGCCCTTAAGATAGGCGAAATGACTTTGTGAAATATAAAAAATTACAGTTCATGATGTGACATTAAAAATATATCATAAACCTTTACTAGTTTTTCAGAAAATATTCAAAAACATCTGTTTACGTATTGATATGTATTATTACTACTGACTGTATATAAATAAAAATATAAAGAAGGCTTTATTTTTTTTATTATACCACTTATTCAAAAAAGGTATATTAGCTTACATAAACAATGTGTAATATACTATCTTAATACCCATATTAAAAATAAACATAATTTAATCACTATAAATGTTCAAAGAGATAACCTTCTGCCTCGATGCTTTGCTTTGTATTTTATAAGGTGGCTGTAACAACGCGCCGCGCCATAATTGTTTTATTGCAAAAGTTTTGACAGGATCAATAATATTCTTGGCTCTAGTTAATAGCAAAATGGTATTTTCTTCTTTCGAAGTGCGCGATATGATAAAAATCTATTATATTTGCAATCGAAATTCTATCTATATTAATGAGTTTCAATAAAAACATAACGAAAATGTAATAAGTTTATTTTTTTTTACATTCTCACCTAAAAATGTAGTTCAGGGCTGTATTATAGTTAAATAAATATAAAATATTCTGGTGATGGCATTTTCTGTACGAAACGTCGGCAAATATCAAACTGACGATATATAGTGTTTTAAGAGTGATGAAAGGATTTAATTAAATTGAAAAAAAATCAGGTCCGTATTTATGATGGTCGCCAGAAGCCGAAACGTCAGATTAAATATTTAATCATCCTGAGTTATAGAGCAGAAAAAGTGGCCATTAAAATGTGTTTTTCATTTTAAGTTATCTTAACAAAGAAAGCCAAGAAACAATAGAAACCAAAATTGAAAATTCCGTTTCTTTTCGAATATCTTCGGAATTATTCGATTTTTTTTAAAATGCAAAACGGCATTTTGTTGAGCATCAAACTGCGCAACTTTGCCTCTATTTAACCGACCCTGTATCTCTTACGGTTTCTGAAAATTCAATGATGAGCGTCGAATTCGAGCCACCCTGTACATGCCATATTTTTATTATGATATTAATTTTACTTTAGCCCAGATGGTACCCGTAAATGCGGGACATTTATTTTTTGAAACCCACTTTTTATAATTACAATGTTTGACATTTTTTATTTTAATAATTAATTTATAATTACCATAGCGATCAGTAAAAAATTCAATTTCTCTCACATACTAAATGCTAAATTTTGCCACCATGAGCGCTAGTGCATAATCAGCAAAGTCACGCAGGTTCTCTATAGAATTTTAATTTTTTTGAAGTTCCCAGACATTCTATATATGTATATTTAGCTGCAAACTCAGATCCTAGCGGTAAACAAACGTATATAGCAATTTTTTGCTTCAAAAACATACCACCAGGTAAAAAACAAATCAGTTTGTGAAAACTTCAATGACCGAAATATAGTGTATTTTTTATACTTTTCCTCCCCAATATTTAACTTATTTTATCATTATTGTTATTAGATTCACTTGAGGCAGTTTGACAACACATCCTTGGCTTCTTCAGAAAAATCTTTGATCAACTCTGCAACAGACTCGTAAAGGATATCTTCTGTTACCAAAGATTTTGTGAATTGGGTTTTGTGTTACGTTTTGCTCTTGTTCCTGATATTAACGTTTGAGTATATTTTTACACTTGAATAATTTTTAATTTTAGTAGTTTTGAAAATCTTGATTCTTATGCAATAAACTGTGATTATCGGATGAAATATACACTAAAAAAGATTAACACTGTACAGTAAAGTCTTTACCTAAATTTTATTCTTGTTACATTTTTATTGGACTTCCTGTTTAAAATATTTTTAAAACGTAGAAGACTGAACAAAATTCCGTAGAAATTATTATTAATAGCTTGTCTTCTTATAAATCATAGTGTGTAATGTAATTAGAAAAAAACTCCATTTTTACTTTATGCTTTATCGTCAGAAATCATTGATAATGTACCGGGTGTCCAAATAAAAAAGACGCCGGCTGTATCTCAGAAAATGTTTATCGCACAGCGTTGGAGAAAAAATATTTTTGATAAAAGTGGTCAAGAGAAATAACTGGAAATTATTTTCAAGTTTCTGAAATGGCCGCTAGGGGGCGTAACTGCAAACTTGAATCTAAAAAAGTAATGTTTCTGTGAATTTTGCTATATTAACCTGGCAAAAAATACCTGATTTTTAAAGTCGAGGATAATTTAAACTTTTTTTGTTTGACAATTTTTGCTGTAACTCTAAAAATAAAGTGGTGGGGGGTATTTAAAGGTTTCCGTAAAAAACTCACTGTGCCTTCGAAACGACTAAGCCGATTTTAACAAACTTGAGCAAGTTAAAAAGAGTTATTATTGGGCTATAAATGTTATATTATTTAAAGTTTTCTTAGTTTCACATGTCGCCACTAGAGGGCTTTTTTCGAAATTCCGACAGAAATGGTTAATTTTCTCAAAAAAATTAATGCATTGGTATGATTTTTTTCATAAAAAAGTAGCTAAATGATGCTTAAACAAGCTCGCGAAAACCATATCTCGATATATTGTTCCTTACCTAAAATTTAGGCCAAAGAAAATTTTATACGTCAATATCTCAAAAACTATAAAAGCTAAGAAATTTTATATGACATAAATTATGTATTTTTACGTAACCCTTAATTTAGGTTATATAATCTTTTCGCCTAAATGCAATACTTTACGAATTATAATCAATAAATCGAATTTTCAGGATTTTTTTAAGGTTTACCCCTGGAATTCGATTTTTTTATTATAACTCATAAAGTATTGCATTTAGACGAAAAAAATATATAACCTAAATTAAAGGTTTCGTAAAAATACATAATTAATGTTCCATAAAATTTCTTGTAGGTTTAATAGTTTTTGAGATATTAACGTATAAAATTTTCTTTGCTAAATTTAGGTAAGAACAGATATGAGAAGTCCGAGCTTTTAGGCATTATTTAGCTACTTTTTCCTGAAAAAAAATATGTACCAATGCATTAACTTTTTTTGAGGAAATTAACTATTTCTGTCGGAAAATCGAAAAAAGCCCTCTAGCGGCGACATATGAAACTAACAAAACTTCAAATATTATATCATTTTTTTCCCAAGAGAAGCTCTTGTCAACTAGCCTAAACTTGTTAAAGTCGTTTCAAAGATGCAGGATGGTTTTTACGAAAACCTTTAAATACCCCCCACCACTTTATTTTTAGAGATACAGCAAAAATTGTCAAACAAAAAAGGTTCAAATTATCCTTGATTTTAAAAATCAGGTATTTTTTTGTTAGGTTAATATAACAAAATTCACAGAAACATCACTTTTTTAAATTCAAGATTGCAGTTACGCCCCCTAGCGGCCATTTGAGAAACTTGAAAATAATTTTCAGCTATTTCTCTTGACCACTTTTACTAAATTTTTTTTTCCCCGACGCTGTGCGATAAAAATTTTCTGAGATACAGCCGGGGTCCTTTCTTATTTTAACACCCGGCACATACCTTTTTGTACGATTTATTTTTGAATAGAGTAAATAAGTCTGTGAAATATAAATATTTATAGTTGTATGGTTTAATGTGTCAGTCTAATAATAATTGATTATAGTTTTTATGACGTCTTAAATCCAAGATGGTTGCCTTAAACTGCATAAAAAGAAATAATTGCTGTAGTGAATATCATATCAAGTTCTTGTTAACACTAAATTTCAAAGTAGAATTATTTTTATATGTTGTTTTGTAAATAGATACATATTGGGCAATAAAGCTAACATTATTATTATAAATTAAAAATAAAGACCCAGTCTTCTAATTGTTAAAAGTTCTAAAAGGCTGACATTTTTTGTCGTTACCAAGTCCATATCAAAAAATGCTCATGAAAAAAATTATGACGTCATGAAATCTATCGTCCATGATTTTTAGACAAACAGCACATCACTTCTCTTTAAGTTAGGTATCAATGCAAATAGTGCAATATTATTATTAAAATAATAGATTCCAGTCTTAAAGTGCCAATTTTTATTAACAAAAATCAAACAGGGTATCGAAATTGACTCATTGATATAACACTAATGATATATTTTCTAGTAAATTTATCACTTTAAACAGATGATTGGCATACAGGGTGTTTCAAATTTGATCAGGGCGTTTTTAGTGATAACAACTAGATACTGATGTGTACTTTGAGCTGACTGACCGAAAGTTGTTTTCTTTGGGCCCTTTGCCATGATCTAATTGGTGTTTTCTTGTTTCGTACACTTCTAAAAATTGTTAGAACTTCGAAAAATATGAGCGATTGCTCATTCGATTCCAAATGCAAATCTGAAAAAGGCGTTTTGAAATTTTTTTCTGCCAATAAAAATTGCAATTGTTGTTAACAAAAAACGAAATAAGAAAAAAACATTTCGATTTTTGATTATAACTTAAAAACCATAAGAGATAGCGGAAATTGTAAAAAAGATCCCTGAAGAGGAGAAAATTTCCAATAAAAAACTCCCAACTCCCGGAGTTCTGTCTCCATGATTTATGGGGTCATCATAAAGTAAGGGGTATACTTTAAAGTCTTATATAATTTAAAAAAAAGGCTAGTAGCAAAAAGTAAATTGAATCTAGTTGCCTCAATAATTGGATTTTACTATATCTATGGGAAACAAAACAGTTGCCGTGTTAACTGCTGGATAAATTAAAACACTCCATTAGAGAGCAAATTGCTGCAATTTAACCAGAAATGCTAAAAAACGCTGTGTACAATTTGGAGGAACGATTGGTAATCGTACATCAGCAAAATGGACGACATATCGAACATTTGCCTTAACCACTGTTGGACATATGAAATCCCATTATTTAAGTAATCGATTTTCTTTCATATTTTGTTGTTAACTTAGTTTGTTTAAAATACATAATAATCTGAAATGTATCCCTTACTTTATGATAACCCTGTATAATTTTAATTTAACGCTGAAAATGGGCCTCCGTGCTACATTTTTGGTTGCGCGCTCGTCGTCAAAACCGAGTAAGTCAAACTAAATATTTTTTTTAGGGTTTAAATTAAAAAAAATAATAAATTAATAAAAAAAATATGGTTTATTCAGAACACTTTAAAGAATTTATTCCCGTTGAAAAGTTAATTTAATGGTAATTTTTCAATAAGCTAGACAATGGTTAATTATCAAAATTGTTTTGAACTTTCGTCTTCATTGTACAGGGTTTTCCCGTATAATTGCGCACCCCTTTAAAATCTTTATTTTTGTAGATAGAAAAAAATAGTTTATATGAAAGTTGCAGGATTTTTCATGAATATTTTCATGGTGTAAGATAGAAAAACAAATGATGATCGGAAAATTAACAAATCACTATCAACTTCGTTATTTTAAATGGAACACCCTGTATATGATTGAAAATTCAAATTCTGCTAATCTTCCTCTTTTCAAATATATATAACTTATCTATGTTCGGATAAACGAGTTGCAAGTTATTTGAATTTAAAATCTGTTCTTATAAGCCATAGTTAGCCATGGATACAACCCAAAGTTTGGCAAAGTTAAGTCGCGGTAGCCATGGTTCGTCTTGGAAACCAAACAAAAATATAAATATTTGACAGAAGCCAATTTTGGGTTGTATCCATGGCTAACTATGGCTTATAAGAACAGATTTTAAATTCAAATAACTTGCAACTCGTTTATCCGAACATAGATAAGTTATATATATTTGAAAAACAAGATTAGCAGAATTTGAATTTTAATCATATACGGGTGTTCCATTTAAAATAACGGTGAGTGATTTGTTAATTTTCGATCATCATTTGTTTTATCTCACTGAAAATCTTCATAAAAAATCCTGCAGCTTTCATATAAACTATTTTCTATCTATAAAATAAATATTTTAAAGGGGTGCCATTGGAAACCTCAATAAAAAAGATTAAAATATATATATATATATATATATATATATATATATATATATATATATATATATATATATATATATATATATATATATATATATATATATATATATATATATTAAGGTATACTCGAGGGCTCTCGATAAGATATACCCTGGGGCTCCCAATAAGGTGTACTTAAGGACTCCCTATGAATCTTATGTCAAAATCTACTACCAGAAGTCAATTTTTAGCTGAAAACTATAAATTAAAAGTTAAAAAAAAATTTATTTTAAAAAAATAAAAACAATAAAACCATACAGCAAAGTAGAAACTTTAATTAACTATGATTATTAGTAGAATAACAGAAAAAAACGGCTATGCGTAAATTTAACTAAGGTATGTGTTCAAAGTGAGCACCCTGTACAGCTACACATTTTCTTAATTTACTAAGACATGCTTTTTGAACCTGAAACAACATGTTAGGATTATTCCTTATTGCAGCGCAATAAAACATATTTCTTTCTAATAAATCTTCAAATAAGATCAAGACGACCACTTTTGCTTTTATTTAAGCAAAAAGTTATATGAAGTTGTTACCTTATTTTAATCCAATCTACATGATCTCAAACTTTGGACCATACCTTTTGGGACACCCTGTATAAGAAGGGCTTCACGAAGCGAAAAATTTATACGACAATTATTTAAGCACTTTTTCTTAATGTACAATGAGGACGAAAGTTCAAAAAAATGTTGTTAATAAACAATTCTCTAACTTGTTGAAAAAGTAACTTTAAGTTACATTTTCAACGGGAATAAATTCTTTGAAGTGTTCTGAATGAACCCTAATTTTTTAAAATTTTTCAATTAATTTTTAATACCCTAAAAAATATATTTAGTGTTACGTACTCGGTTTTGACGCCGAGCGCGCAACCAAAAATGTCGCACGGAGGCCTATTTTTAGCGTTAAATAAAAATTATAAATTATGAAGATAGAACTCCGGGAGTTGGGACTTTTTTATCGGAAATTTCCTCCTCTTTAAGGATCTGTTTTGTAATTTCCGCTATCTCTTATGGTTTTTGAGTTATCATGAAAAATGGAAATGGCTTTTTTTTAATTTCGTTTTTTGTTAATAACAATTGCAATTTTCATTGGCAGAAAAAATCCTCAAAACACTTTTCTCAGATTTGCAATCCGCGTCGAATGAGCTATCGCTCATATTTTTCGAAGCCTTCTAACTATTTTTTGCAGGAAACATACTTCTCGACTAGAAAAAGAATTTATTTGACTGGTTATGTGGGTCGTCACAATGGTCGGTGTACGAAACGAGAAGCATAAAATTGATTAAGTAATTCAGTGTTTAGAGTTAAGAGTCAAATTTAAAACACTCCGTACAAAAGCTTTTATTTGTTTATGTACCATTTATCCAACCAAGTTTTATTGGTCAGGCTTGTTTTGTTAAATTGTACAATTAACAATACAATTATCATTATTTAAATGAAATAATTTTTTGGGAGGTTTAAATCATAATATACATATTAAGAACGAAAACCACTGGTAAAACCAGGCGCACTTAGTGTATTATTATCTTATTATCTTTATATGTTAAAAAAAGACACCGATACACTCAGTGCACACTCGTTTCAACAATGGTTTTTACTATAATTTTGTTATGCATGTCAAAATGTTTATAATAAGAGCGTGTGTTTATTGTTTTGCTATTGTTGCACTTTTTCACAGAAAACTGTTTTATATTTGAGATAACAATTAAGTAGTTTTTGTTAAAGTTAGTTAGTATTCAAAAAACTGTTTATTTTTTTACACAGGGTGTTCGGAAAGATTCTGTCAATAACTTAGGATAATACAGACTGGGTTTAAATAAAAAAAAGAAAAAAATTTTGGTAGTCTTTGAGATATTGTTAAAAAAATTGGTAATAAGGGTTTTTTTGAGTGGGGAATAATATTGTTGCTTTTGGTACACTGAATAATTTTAGATAACACGATGATATACTTGAAAATATGTCAGGTGAGTAGGTATCCACTTAAACAAACAAATTTCCAAAAGGCGGAGTAATAAAATTTTGTCGACCAATTTTTCGGACACCCCGTGTAGACAGTATTTCAAATTAGTTAGTAAAGCATGTATTTGGGTTCTTGAAAACTATCAAATATAGAAGAAACGTTCCTCGTATCACCTCTATTTATGCGTCACCATTTTGTGACTCAATATAGGATTAATTTGTCACAATACGTGAACAAAAACACTTCTTAATTTACTAGTAAAAATTTATTGACTAAAGAGTTTTTTCGTATAAAAAATGTATATAGTTACCTAGTTTTAAAATACGTCAATACATATTTTGTGATACTTGTAAAACTTGATAAAAAGTTGCAATAAAAACATATTTATGAAAAATACAGAATTTTTACTTATTTTTGAATTATGTTAATATTACTTTCCGTCTTATACTATGAAATTGCTTTTCTCCAGTCCGGAATTGACCTAAAAATATTATCAAGGTAATAAAACTGTTACATATAAATTTTGTGCAGATAATTCGATGAATTTTGTCAGATATTAATTGGACAGCAATTTAAAATTATATACCTTCAAAATTGAATACTATTTTATACATCGGCAGTACATACACTCTTATGTGGTGGGCAATGCGTCGAGGCGATCATTAAATCTTTTGACTCCAAGTTAGAGCGATATCAAAGTTTTTTTATTAATCATTTAATTTGAAAATATTTTTAAAGTTATTTTTGTTAATTTCGTCTAAATTTTTCATGGAGAAGCTACCATTAAATTTTTAAGGATGTTCTATATCACCCTGTATATTTTGGGGTATATAGGTGGTATTAAAAATACACCGCAAGTTTTTAAATAGAAGACCCCCATCCTAGGTTTTTTATTTTAAACCAAAAAAAATATAAAATAATTTTTGACTGATTCCAATGGGTAATTTTTGTTTTTTTTTATCTGTTTTTATACAAAATAACTTAAAAAAAAACTCTGTAACCCTAATTACTTATGCTATGGATAAATGTGAAGATTATTTTATATGTTTTTGCTTACTTTATTTTTAAGTCATTTTGACACTCTTTTTTTAATTATTTTTATTTTCGCGAACTATTTGCAGTCTTATAACGATTGAAATAATTTTTTTTTAAATTTCCGCCAAAAATGACTTATAATTTAATATGGCTCCAGTATATACTATATTATTTTTTTAACAGTAAATAAATATCAATTTTTATCAACTACCAAGCTTTAAAAAAAGCTACTTACAATTTTGGCACAGCAAATAAAGAAACCGGTCTGTCCATAGGCTCCCTTATAGCCCTGACCCGTTGAGCCCACTGCACGGTAGGTTTCATCAGTCTCTTGGGATCTCTGGAAACAATAGGTCCCGATTGTACCCTCTTACAAGGTTCTTCAGTCATTTTTTTGTGCATTTGTCGCATTTTTAAAATGTAAAGTTCGTCCATAGATTGAAATTGTTTTATTAGTTTGTTTGCTAAACCAGCTCTAAAAAGTTGATATATAATATTATATTTATTTATTTTATTAGTAGGGGAGAGAGGGGTAAATTGTGTGGGCAAGTTGTTGGGCATATACCTACTTATTTACAGAGAGAGAGAGAGGAGATAGAGATTTTATAACTTTAAATCGTCACCACTAGACTTCGTCATCATCAGATTTGTTATAAAACGTGCAGTTTTATTGTAGTTACGGTTTTCTTGAGTCAAAATTATGTTTATAACTTTTGATTCGTTAAAAACCCTTTTTTACAATTTAATAATTTTGAGCTTGGTAGCTAATTAATTTCGAAAAAATATTACAATTCACCCCGTTTTCTATTAGATATTTTTGTTTATTGTTGGTTGATTTTAAAAACTAATTATTGAAGGCATTTATGAGCTTCAAGTACTAGGTATTGTGACATGCAGATACTGCAGTTTACGGCACCTTTTAAGATAATGCGGTAGTCTACCAATGACGTTTTACAAATTACTACTACCTCTGAACGAACCCCCTCCTCCCATTAAAGTAATGTCATTACCAACTCCTTTACTCTGAGATTCGGTGGCAACGCATTGGTTGTTCCAACCTTTACCTTCTTTTCTTCTCCATCTCCTCAAACATTATTTGTTGTTGCTTTTTTGTTTGTTCCAATATTTCTTTTGATTCTCTCCATTCATTGACTATATTTTTAATTTCTATTTGTTTCTGTTTTTCCAACCTCTCTTTTTCTATTTTGTTTAGTATTCTTTGCTGCTCAAATTCCTTTTCTCTGAGTAATTTTTCTTCTTTTTCCACCTACACACAAAATTTTAATTATTTTTTATTAAGTTAATTGTTTTATTGTTATAGCTTGAAATATTTTAAGTAAACTAAATTTCTGTTTTGTATCTACTTTATGCGGGATCCCCATATCCGTATTTCTCTGTTAAAAGTACAAAAAAGATAGGAAGAACCGTATACCTTCCATTGCATTAATTTTTCTCTTAAAATAGTCCCATGTTCTTTATTACTTATTTTACTCTCGCTAATTCCACCTTTCCTTAGGTTTCCACTTGTAATTTTAGTGTTTTTATTTTGTTTCCATTTATTAATAGCTTCTTTCTTTTTTGATTGTAAACTAAGATATTTTTTGTACCATTCTTCGTGAGCTTTTATTTCTTCAATGGTTATATCTAGAAACAAAATGTATTATTTTTTGTACAACAATGTATATGTTACGAATAATACGCGAAATTGGTTAATTCGCGAATTTACCGGATAAAACGCGAATTAGCCAAATGCGAAGGATAAAACCCGAATATGCCTTAGTGTCAGGGTTGCCGCTAGAAACAAATGTAGAGGGGGTCAAACAGTTTAGGTCATAATACATTTTTTAAAGGGTCTTTTCTAATACGTCCCCGCATATTCACGTCTGAAATATAATTGTTTTTCTAACCAGAATTAAACATGACCGACCAAAACTGAGGGATTCTGAATTGTAACAAAATTTTTATAATTTTTTATAACGACTATCGATGTTACGTATGATATTCATTATACCTATCTTAAGATCATCGACACTATCGTAGCTATTTTTATTAAATTGATTGCTTCAAACCGCCTCACAAGATTAGTTAGAAAATAATACGTAGGGCACGTACTTTTATAACAAGTTAAATAGCAAATATAGTCCAATCATTATATTTTTTTTGTAATTAATGTTATAGATATCTGAAAAAAAGGGCCTTTTTTCGTTTTTTTTTTAATATAACAAAAAGTACTGGCTATATCACTTTACTCATATAAGACCGTTTGTAGAGAATTCAAAAACCTACAAAATGGTTTTTGAAAAATCTTGATCCGACCATTTTTCAGCGAGAAAAGCCGGGAAAACGCTTAAAACAGACCTGTTTTCAAAAATTGGTATCTCCGTTAATTTGCAATATTAAGGACTGATTTTTTAGGAAATGATAGTCAATAACATATACT
Organism: Listronotus oregonensis; assembly: GCA_019359885.1. Classification (NCBI taxonomy): domain Eukaryota; kingdom Metazoa; phylum Arthropoda; class Insecta; order Coleoptera; family Curculionidae; genus Listronotus; species Listronotus oregonensis. The sequence continues at coordinate 84,419 of JAHBCN010001672.1, read as the reverse complement.
TTAAGCTGCTGAAAGATGAAAATTGTCGCATTAATGGTTTTTATTCAATCGCACTATAAACGAATTAGGCCCTTATCTTGCAAGTGCCGTGAATATTAGGCAAATGGTATGATTTGAATTTTTAAAACGGCCTTTCAAAGTTAAGCTTAAAAGCTACAGATTGTAAATCTCACATTTTCATATAAGATTGAAGAACATTGTTAAAAATGCTTGTGAACTTAGCGCGTCGAGCGAAAATTCGCGACCGAGACGTATATTCGCTGCTGGGTGCCCCCTCCACGGTCGACTCAGTACGTCTCGGTCGCGAATTTTCGCTCGACGCGCTAGGTTCACAAGCATTTTTAACAATGTTTTCCAAACTTATATGAAAATGTGAGATATACCAATTGTAGCTTTTAATCTCAACTTTAAAAAGCCGTTTTAAAAAATTAAATCGGACCATTTGTTTATAGTGCGATTAAATAAAAACTATTAATTCGACAATTTTCATCTTTTGACAGCTCAAAGTATATTTTATTGACTATCATTTTCCAAAAAATCAGCCTTTAATATTGAAAATTAACAGAGCTGCGAATTTTTCAAAAAAGGTCTGTTTTAACCGTTTTTCCGGCTTTTCTCGGTGAAGAATGGTCGGATCGAGATTTTTTAAAAACCATTTTGTAGGTTTTTGAATTCTCTATAAACGGTCTTATATCTCTTATGAGTAAAGTGATATAGCCAGTAAAGTAAATATCCAAAAAAATGGTTGAATTTTTGATTTTAGTAATCTACAGGTTATTCCAAAAGTCATGGCGCTGTCAGATAATAATATCTCTTAACAGTAATTACAAAAATGATCTTTTTTTTTGCTATAATAATTGAACTAATATGGCAACAGATAAGTATTATTTTGTTCAATTCTAAATTTCATAGCAAACTTAACAAAATGTGAAAAAGACGCATAATTCCGTTATTTTTGGTTTTGGGATGAAATTCACAATAACCTTTTATGTTCAGAAAAGTTGGGACCATCGATCAAGGTAAAAATATACAAGGTGTTTAAAAAAAACACATTTTTTGAAATAAATCGAAAACGCGATGCCAATTGTTTTTTTTTTGTTAGCCCCACGTTATTCAGCGAAAAAAATACTACTAGTTCTCTACTTTAGCCAACCTCGTATATTTAATAATAAAAGAGTTAGCAATAGTTCCAACTTGAGTTTGATCACTTTGTATATAATAAAAAAATTATGATAATCATTGTGTTAATATTCATCGAATAAATTAATTTTATTCGGTTTTTCGGGCATTTTCAACCCCTAAAATTGATCATTTTTGAAAATTTTTGAAAAACAAAAGATAATCGTCATCTTGTTTTTAATAACGGGTAATTTGATATGATATTTTCATCTTTTTCTCCCTGGTCGCTATCACATTCTTAAAAACAGGCAAAAATCAGCTTATTTGCGGTTCCTCTTTTTGACAGTTGTATATGTTTTCCAAGGCTTATTTTAATATTATTTGTAATTATCTGCCACCCTGGGAAAGGGTTATAATCCGTAACCCTCATAATGCTTTTTTCATTGAAACTTTTTTTAGGGTTGCAATTTAAGAAATGGTTTGTGAAGTATTTAATTAATTATGAGTAGAAACTTAATTTGTCACTTGCGTTATTTACCACATTTTTATTTTTTACGATACTTCTAATTAAGTAGAGCTTTCATAATCCATTATTTAAATTGCAATTTTCCAATCTCAAAAAGATACAATGGACAACGATTGAGGGTTGCAGATTTCAACTATTTCTCAGAGAAGCAGATAATTATAAATATTGTTGTAAGAAAGAATTGGAAAACCTGAAAATCCATCCCAAATTTCATGCGTCCATGTTTATCGACATTGATATTTTACTTTTTCTTCAATATTTCTTCTTCCAATCTGTACATTCTGTATGTATCCCAAATCAGACCCTCTTTAGAGTATTGTTCTCATGTCTGGAGAATGGCGTCCCCTTCAACACTTAGCATTCTGGACTCCATTCAAAGAAGAGCCGTTCGTCTTATTAATGATCCAACGCTCACAGAAAGGCTTCCTCTTTTTGCCCACCGTCGAGCTGTAGGGGATCTGTCGCTCATCTATAGGTATTTTTACGGCTTCTGCTCAGAGGAATTGGCCAGTATAATTCCTTCTCTGGCAGCTCCCAACAGAGCAACACGTAGTGCAACTTTTATGCATCCTTTTACAGTTCAGTTAGAGAGACCCCGAACTTCCCGCTTTCTTCGTTCCTTCAACCCTAGAGTGTCAAGACTATGGAACCTGCTGCCCGCAGAAGTTTTTCCTTCTCCTCCCAATCTCCAAATATTTAAGTCCCGTGTGAACAAACTCCCTCTCACCACACTTAAGACACCCACGGTACGTTAGTACTTAGGCATCAGCCTTCGTGGACTGTCCCAAGACAAAAAAAAATCAAAAATAAGAAACATCCTGTATATATTTTAATTTCGTCAATACCTTATTAATTAATTTCTTATTTTAAGTGTTACAAAAATAAAAGACGGACTTACCCGGTAATGTGTCATGTAAATAAAACGCCAAATCCTCAGTTTTTTTATATTTTGCGCGTAATTTTAAAAATAGCAGGTGGTCTTCTTTTCTCCATCCATTTTCATGTCCACCACTTTGGTGTAAAAAGTCAAAAAATTGCTTCACCTCCTGAAAATAGTAACATATACTTACACGGTGTCCCTAAATAAGTGGGCAATATTTCTGGAACTTATAGTACCTACTTCTCAAAATATGAAAAAAAATTCTTATAAAAATGCCTCCGTATGGGCAATATGATTTATGCAACTAAGATAAATACCCGTGAAGATCTTCTTCAGAAAATCACTCTGGCGGTAATTGAAGAAATAAGACGAAACTATTTTGAAATTCTTCGGGCATCGCAAAGTATAAGCCGTAGGGAAAACGGAGAATTATTTAAACACCTTTTAGAAGACTTAAAATGTTTTAATGGGTTTTAAAGTAAATAATATTGTTTGTTTATTGCAAACAAAATGTGTTAGAAATGTTATGAACCATGTTTTATAATTATGATAAATAACAAAAAATATTTGTCAATTCAATGGATAAAATAAAATAAATAAAGTATATTAAAGTTGTCCCATTCTAATCATATTTACATTTGATAAACATAAACAAATCATATTATTTACATTTGATAAACCAAACTAACCACAACAGTTTATCTTACTTTGCATTGTCCAGAATTTTTACTTTTTATTTTAGCCGGAACGAACTCATAATTCATGTTAATATTCAGATTTTCGCTCCATTCTGCGACTTTTCCATTATAATAAAGATTTAATTCATCATTTAAGTCATCCTCGGTTTTTGCTAGTTTTTTAAGTTCTTTTCTTGAGGCTATTTTAGTATTAAATATGTTTTCTTGAATTTCCACCATTTCTTCTCTAAGTTTGTTGAAATCTAAAAATTATTATTACGAAACAAAATTACAGACAAATTATTGCACAAAGTACCTTTAATTTCTCCTATTTTATTGTTTTTAAGTAAATCCAGTTTTGAATGTAAAGATTTAGCTATATTTTGAATGCCTTTTTGAAGAATAGATTCTTCTGGAGTCCTACAATTAAAAAAACTTAAGCTTATATAATATCATTATTATATGGCTTCTTTATTTAAATGGTCTTAATATTCTTGCACCTTTATTTTATACCTAGATTTTTCCATATCATGATAAAGTTCAAAAATGTCTGCACCAAGATATTGATTTTCTTCAAATCGCCCCAAAATATTTCTTATTCCCTTCTCTAACGTATTTTCAATGCATTTTAATTTGTTTAATTCAGAATTATTTATAACATTCATTATGCACTTGTTAATTCACCCAGAAAAAGTAGATTCTCTTTGTAATATCGATCAAACTTGTTACTAAGTTTCGTAATTTAATGGTTGACATATGTCAGCTATGGTGCAGGTGCCAGAATATATAATTCAAGGAAAAAGCGCGGTTAATTTAAAGTTACATTTATTGGGTTGCCTATTTTAGCGGAAACGGAATAATGAACAAAAAATTTGGGACATGCGCCATTTTGTCCAAGTGACGGAGTTGATCAAACCTAACGCCATTTTGTTTTTAAGTACACGTCACGTTGCAAACGTGCCTCCGCTGAAGTTAAAATTTTGAACCATAATTAAAGAAAAAATAGTAACAACTGAATAAAAATGGTTTCATCAAGACACAGAGACCGTTCCAGGGATCGAGATAGGGACAGGGATCGTGATAGGGACAGAAGACATCGTTCTAGAGATCGAGACCGAGACCGCGATCGAGATCGAGATCGTGATAGGGACCGAGATCGTGATCGTGATAGGCACAGAGATAGAGATCGCGGCAGGTTTGTATTATTTATTTAATGATCATTAATATACAAAGCTTTGATTACCTTTTTTTTTACAATTTTAAGGTAAGTTCTTGGTAGTTTAGCATTCTCAAAATATCCTGATTTTTTTCTATCTATTTAGGTCTCGAGATCGTTACAGGGATCGTAGCCGCAGCAGAAGTCCATCTAGAAAACGAGAAAGAACTCCAGAAGAGCCAGACGGCGAAAAACTAATTCAGGACACATTGGCTACTCTGGCTGCATCCAGAAACTATGCTAATTTGTTGCAGCAGGCCCAAGGGGATAATTCCAATCATTCTACTGGTAAGGACTAAGTATAAGTATAGCTTTTAATGATAGTAATAATAATATCTGATTATAAAAAAAATTAATTAATTAAGATATATCAATTTTCAAGTCCTCGAAACATCAGTCGAAAGTTTTTTGGGTCATTATTAACCCTAGGACCTCACTTTAAATTTATTAATAAATGCCTCCTTCTTAAACTTTCAATGAATTTTTTTAATATCAAATTTTATACGGGTTTTGGGCGCTGATTACGAATTAAAAAGAGCAACTTTTTTTTCTGTTAAGATATTCATTTCCAAAAGTTAAAAATCAAACTAATCTCTTATTTTCATATATTTTTTTTTGTACATGAATTCTGATTTCTACACTAAAGTGGCACACAATATTTTAAAACACCTTTCTTTTTAAAAACATTTTTGTATTTTTTTTATTTATTTTACACCTTTTTTTCCATTAAATTGCGAACTTTCAAGTTCAAAGGCAGCAGCCATATTTGTTTACAAAAAGCCTAGTGTATACATGGTTGCCGACACGTTGCGGCGTGTAAAAGTGGAGGTTTGCAATTAAATGGAAAAAAAAATGTAAAATAAATATAAAAACAAGTTTTTAAAAGATGTTTGTAAAATATTGTGTGCCAATTTAGTGTAAAAATCTAGAATTCTGTGCAAAAAGAAGGAGGAATGGTGTAAATAAGGTGAGTTTGATTTTCAACTTTGATGATGAATATCTCGAAAACGAAACGTTGCCGAAAAAAAATATTTGCAGATTCGTAAACAGCGCCCCAAAAAACCCCCGTATACCAAATTTGGTAAAAATTAAAGAGGAGGCAACTTTCGAGACAATTACCTTATTTAAAATTTATGTACCCTATCCAAAATAAAAAAATCTTATTGGTTCATTGCATTTGTAACCAAGATTAACCTTTTGGACCAATACGGAACATTTTGGATCATTCTAGAATGAAAATGGTTCAATTTTAGTAGTGTCTCGAAAAAGGTTAATTTTTTTAAGGTCATGTAAACTGTTTTGTCATCTAATTGTAGGTACTTAAAATTTTGACAATCACTAAAACATAATACTAAACCCACTAGACAGAATTTTTGTACAATATTTGGCAAAAATTCAAATAATTTCTTTTTTTCACTAAATAAATGAAGCATCATGGAGCTATTACATTCTTTTAAATTGGACTAGGATTTGCAATGTTGCCACAATTTACATATATTATCTTAGATTTTTGGATATTACAGTATGGACCCTATTTTAAGGCTGTAGGATAATTTTCCAACGACGACCTTATCTATCCTATATTATGGAGATACTTATTGTAAAAACTTCCAAAAAATTTAATTCTGACATTTCTTGTTACCTTAAACCATAATTTTAAATAAAATAGCTTATTTTATTATTTATAACTTCTGGAGAAACTTATCATCATTGCAGTTAAAAATAACTGTTATTTACCTAGTTCTCTTCTAAAAAACATAATGAAAATATTCTAACTATAGGAGATTTTTATTATGATGCGGCATCATCCAACAAATACTGAACAAGGCAATGTTTGTGGCATTCCTCATGTTAAAAAAAAATGTAAAATGGCCACCTTGTTTATTTTTTTCTGTAGAATTTAAAAGAATATGTAAGTTATCAGTATGTTTTGTTTGGGGTTAGGTTTAAAAGTGAGTGGACTTTTTACGTTCTCCACCGTGACCGCTCGGTCTATTGTGGCTCACCTATTTATATTTCTCCCAATAGGATCAGACTTCTAATTAATCCGATATCAAATTGGGAGAGAGTTCTTACATCTCCTCCTACTCGTGTTGCTACCGGACACGAGCACAATATGTGTTCTGGTGTCCCTTTCTCCTGGAAAGTATGACAAGCAGACGATTAGATCCGTCATGCCCTTCCCTCCCGGTATAGTGATGTGGGTAGCTACCAGTCCTTGTTACAGGAACTAGATGTTCCTTCTGAGACCTTTCCCTATGAAAACGGTTCTATCCGTTTTCTGTTTAAAGGCAGGGAACTCTTTTTCCTATTAAAGCGGTCCTGTTTGGATTCAGGGATTCCTTTCTAAGCACCTGTTTGTTTGGGATGGATTAGCCTTTCCCCGTGAAACAGGCACCTGTGACTTCAGGGGCACCTCTCGAAATGGATTTATCCGTTTTGGTCAGCGCACCTTGGTCACTTTTTTCATATGAAAGCAGTTTTGTCCGCTTTCTGTTAGGAGCTAGGGAAGTAATAATCCACCACGGCAAAACCCCGCATTACCGCAGTAAGGCTAGATACTCTGAGAGGTCGCCCTGTATCTCAGAGGCACTGTTAACCCCTATGAACTTGCAGATCACCTGCAACAAAAAATAAAGAAAATACTAATCTTTGTTTCGTTGGCAAGTTGGCCACCGTTAGGAAATATGGAGAAAACCACCAATTGGCCCTGTTCAGTTCTTATTGGTTGACTTTTAGACCTCAGCCCATCGAATAAAAAAGTGACCAATCATACTCAGAATGTCCTTTTAAATAGTCACTATTGACTATACACTGATCATTTATTGATAGGTTGACTGCGGTTAGTTCTGGTTAGAACTAGAAAATAGACTTAGGAAGTGCAAAAAATAGCCATCATTGAACTATTTAGGCTCTGTATGCTATATAAACCAAACGAAATTTAATGAAAAAAAAAATATCGCGATAAATTATCGGCATGCATGTAGGTCTGTCTGTCGACTCTACCTTGGTGTTTGTTAAAAAAATAGTAGGTTTGGAACAATCTTACTCAGTATGCTAAATTAAAGTTTTAGAAAAGTTATTTTTCGCGTACATATCGATTATATGGCATACTGAGTATAATTGTTCCATGATGGCTTTTTTGCACTTTCTAGGTTCATTTTTTAGTCAATAAACCTCAGTCATCCTATAAAACCTATTAACAAATGATCAGTGCATAGTCAATATTCACTATTTAAAAGGTCATACATACATGAATGGTCCCTCTTTCTTCAATGGCTGTCTATCTGTACATTACCTGAAGCTGAATTCAGTGCACTGTAAAATTCTATTAGCATGCTGAATTCTATGATAAACAAAATAAATAAAATTGCTTTAAAAGGATGTAAAAAACATCTACATTTTTGTAGTACACAGAATTCAGCATAAGATGTTGCTAAAGGTTCTAGGTGAATTTCATATTACATAATTATAAGTAACCCCATAATATATACATTCCATTAGAAAAAAATAGGTATAATCTTTTTAGAGGTATTTATTTTTTAAATTTAAATAAAGTATGCAGTAATGGTTAAAATTCAGGGTTAAAAATTATTTTACAAAATATTTATTACAATTTGTTTTTGTTTGGGGTTTTGGCAATGTTGCAGGTTGCAATTGATTGTAACTGGACACTCAGTTGCAGAAAACTGCAACCATTGCATCTTTTTCTCGTAAGTGCACTACTGCATACTTTACATTAACTAAAGCTTGAGTTTAACTTTGCAGTAATGGGCTTATGGAAAGGAGGTGCAGTGATGCAGTTTTCAACAATGTCACATAATCAAATCTATGAGACCGGCAACTTTGCTCCGAAAGAACAAGGGAACTCTGTGCCTCACTCAGGTGACGATGATGGTGAGTGTTCATTTGGGTCGAAGAAGATATGTTGTTATGTTTAATTGGGTTTTGTTTAGGTGATCATTTATTTAAAAGTATATTTTTGAGACAACTTATTTCTAAAATTTAAATGGGACACCCATTATGGTAACAGAAATATGATAATAATAAAAGAAAAAAATGTAAAAAATATACTTTTTGCGTACCACTAAAAACTGGGTCACTAATTTGACAAAAATGGCAAGGGGCGGTAAATTTTTCTTGTAAGTTAAAGCACCAGCATAGCGGAGATACAGGGCGTTTTTTAAATTTTAACGATTACAGTACACCTCTGTATCTTGGTTGCTAGTAAAGATACAAACATGTTGGTAAATAGCTTATTTATGTAGAATTTTATCTAGAATCCAATGCTGTACTTGATTATTTTTGTATCAAAAGGTTTCAAAGATATAACCAAAAGTTGCGTTTTTCAAATGGGACATCCTGTTTATTATTTGACTATTTGTTTTCCAAAAAGGTTACCTATTGAAACCACACACAATATTAATAAATATTACAAAAATACTAGTAAATAATAAAATTTTATACAAGAAATGCAAAATTTAAATAATGTGTTCGGGTATTTGATGTCTTCTGGTTTTTTCCACAAATAAATAGTTTTTTTAAGAATAAATATAAAGTGTGAGGTAAATGAGTTAGTTTTTTTAAAACGAATAGTAGAATATTATACAGGGTGTACCGTTTAAAAAAATTGAGCATGTCCCTGGATTCTAAGTAAAGTTCTACAGTAACTTGCTTTTAACTTTTTTTTTCTATCTTTACTAACAATGAGAGTAACAGACCAGATTTGGGGTTTTCCTTGTAGGTAATAAACGCTGGTTTTTGACAAAATATTGATTTTTTATGTTTTGGCATTTTAGGTTTTTATTCTTACCTTTTTATAGTTCCTAATTTAAATCGCAAATTTCTCTTAAAGAATCAAATTAATTTTGTTATTACCAAAAGTAAATATGAAATCCTTTTTACTAAAATGTATTGAAAAAAAAGGACACTTTTAAAACCCATGCAATAAATACGATAGGAAAATGTTAATTTAATGTTTTTTTTTTAAATTTAAATTTAAATCACTTGCTGAGTTCTTTAGGATTGTTTTTAATATAATCATTGGATGACTTCTTACTATGTTAATAATAAAAACATTCGTTAGTGGCACAGTTTTAATAATAATGGTCACCTAAACAGCTAAGGTTAAAATGTTTCTTAAACTCGTGATGCACATATTGGGATCTCACCTATCATCTCTGTTAATATGAATCAAGAATGAAGAACGTTTTAAATTTTGGGATAATAACTATATTATAACAGGGTTTATACTCGACTGGAAAACCTGGAAAGTTCAGGGAATTTGAATTTAGCTACAAATAATGTCAGGGAATTTTCCAAGATTTTCTAAATATCAGGGAAAATCTATAGGATTTCAGAAAAAAAATAAGTACAATGTAAGGGAGCGTCCATAAATTATGTGAGGCATATTTGACGCCCTCGCCCCCCTGGTGAGATTTCGTAAGATTTTTCTCAACTTCCTCCCCCCACCCCAAATCTTACATAAGATTTTTTAAAATTTGTGTTTTGGCTGATATCGCGTTTGATAATAACTGCTGCTTTCTGTGGGGTTCAGACAAATACGATAAACACTATTGTGTGAAATTTCGCCTTATTTTCATTCTAGAAACATTTTTTACTTTAATTTAACTCTATTTTTACGCAAATTTATGCCGTTTTCTACTAGAAAAAAAAATGTGATATTTGCTAAGACCCCCTCTCCCAAGTGAGATTTAGAAATATTTAGCTTTACCCCCTCCCCCATGAACACCTCACGTAATTTATGGACGCCCCCTAATTGGAACAATATACCAACATTTTTCACCAATATAATAATTTCAATGGTCTTGATAATTTTCTTAAGAGTATTATTTTCGATAGGTTTCAATTTGGTAAATTATTTGAAGTTATTAAAATGGTTTTATTATTTTCTCATGAAAATGCTGCAGCTAAAAGTAAATTCTCAGTGAATAAAGATATGTTAATCGAGAATATGCGGGAAAAATCGATGGTTGCTAGACGGACTGTTTATGATGCAGTTAAGTATTATGGAGCTTAGATAACCTTCAGCTACCGATGTGGTTTTTTTGTCACACTAGTACCGACGTGGGGCTTGAGAGGCCGCATATACAACACAGTTTTAAAGAAAATATGTATAATAAACATCAAATTATAAGTCAAAATGTTAATTTGGGATCTACAAATAAAGTAAATGACATTGATAATAACAACTTTATTAAACTTTGAAATTATAAGTCTTTTAATCTTTGATCCCGTTTTTAGCTAAAAAATGGCACTTTACAAAATAAAAATAAAATAAAAAAATATGACTTCTTAGGAACCATGAATTATATTTTTTCTTAAACTTATGGGTTATATATATCATTAAAAAAGTAAAAATTAACTGGTATTCTTGAAATATAAAAAATCTCCAATAGCAAAGTTACTCACAATAGGGGCACACTTGTTTAGCGCACTGTAAAAAAACATGTTTTCTGCAAGAGTAACATTGATATGTCGATTTTCTATTTAGTTTAGGTGGGCAAGATGCACACATTTTTCTTGTTTTTTCTTTGTTGCCTTCACCTAGAACTTAATCTGGTATATCAGATCCGAGTATTCTGGCTAAACTCTTCATATATTGTTTCCAAATACTCTACAGATCTTTTCCATCACTTTCTGTCAAATTGAATGGGTACTCGTAGAATAATATTTTGTTGTGGTATTCTGACTAAAGATCAATTTGAATGAGTTTTTGCCTATTTATTTTTGCCCCTAAATTTACAGAGCCTAGAAGCGGAGCGTGTTTGTTTTCTGACGAGGATTCGGAAATATTTTCCGTCTGAGGTAAGGGCGGGGTTGTAGCCTCCACATTAGATATATCAGTATCAGTACCTGTATCATGATCGCTCATTTGTGGTATAAAATCGTCTCCGACGTCATCTATTTCCAATCCGATGGAGTCTTCTGCAATCACGTTATCAACCAAAGCCACGCCTTGTTCTGGAGATCTATATGACGACGTGGTCTTTTGGAATAGCGTTGTTTATCTATAGGTAAACTACGTTTACCTCCCAACGTACCAGGTACATATATTCTTCAAATTAGCGGTTAGATTTCTGAAATCAAGCACTTTATCTTGATTATAGCTCAAACAAAAAACTTACGTTAGTACCGACGTCGGGCCTGAGAGGCCGCGTCGTAATTTAAAATCGACATAACTTACCTAAACTGTATTCACCGGCACTACTACCACACTCAACGGCGTCGGCGCAACTAAACTCGCAGCTACTGACAAGCACGGGTCTCTCCTACGCGGGGAGGGGGTAAAACTAACAACTTGTCAACCCGCCATGGCATCACAGGCCCCACGTCGGTACTTAAAGGATAATATTAAAATTACTCCAAAAATGAAAATATTCTTCAGGCAATCACACGTGAAAAACCTTCAGTATCTAGAAGAAAAAAAGAATTGATAAAGCTTAAAAACACTAAAAAAATAAAGAAATAAACAAAAGCGGCATCAGAGATCAAAGGTCTAAAAAGGAAGACGGCAAAGCAGGAAAATAGTACTATATATATAAAAAAGGCGCATCGATGAAGAGCTCACTAAATTGAAAGCAAAATTAAGGTCAAAGCATGTATAAAATGTTAATTATATTTTTATTTTGTTTTCTAAATTTTTTGTTTATCAGAAATAATATATTTTTGTGTTTTACCTATTAATTTTTAATATTTTACATTCTGGGAAAATATCTGGGAAAACCTAGAAATGTCAGGGATTTTTTTTGTGACTTTAGAGTATAAACCCTATATAATTTTATCAAAATAATTTTTGCCAGGCTAAATTTTAATATTTTATACATTTTTGCTAAGAAAAAATAAAGTGTTTTTTATGTATATATAGCAAACTCCTTAACACTCCCCATTTACACCTTCTTAACTAATTTGGGACATTCTGTATAGTACAGAATATAAAACCTGTCAACAAGAAAATTTTATGAACGTTTAACTTATTACAAGTAACTGAAAGGACAACCAATTTTTTTTGTTATTTTTTTTTGCATTATTCACCATTGCTTTTATCACTATGGAGCACTGTGTTTGTTTTACTCATTTTTAGTATAATAATGATAGTCATTAGCACAAATCTTCGAACCAAATGATAATTTATCGAATCATTAAGTATGTAATTACGTAACGATCCGGCAACATCGCAGATCATCTTTTGACGTGCTAAAATTTTTAAAATTTTTGCATCTGTTTAATTTTCCCATATTTTAGCTTATTTTCAAAAAAGAATATAGTGAGGTTGCTGTTACATATTTTTTGGTTCCTTAACTTACCAATTTGAGAACATTTTCATGCAACTCAGTGTTTTGAAAGACTCAATAAGCACCATCTGAACACATTGTCAACTGTGGTATTTAATCGGCAATCACAATTGTTTTGGGTAAAACTAAAAAGACAGTCTTACGAACAAATTGTTCAACTGTTATTTAAAAATGCAATTACATTTTTTTGTAAACATAATGTTTTAACATAAAGATTTTGCTTAAACAATAATTATTATATTTTACTAATGATTTAATAAATTTTTTTTTTCTTTGTTTAGAAGAGCTAATGTGCCCCTTTCTGTTCTTCTTTACATCCAATTTCTTGTCCATCCTTATCTTTTTTTTCTCATTTTAAATAAGAAAAAAACTAAAAAATAACCATGTATTACCACACCCAAGAGTTACAACTTTCGTTAATTTATCTTTGCCTGACGTTCATTAATTACGATGTGATTTTGGCGATTTTTCGACCCCGCCTCCCTCCTTGATGAAAAATGGTTCAACTCAGCCCTCCCTAATCTACGTGAGATTTTTAAAAATGCGTATTTTTAGTGTAAAAACGGCAATTTGTGCTTGATTGCGTTGGATTACAAAAAAAAACAATTTGACTAATTATTTTTATTTAAGACTAGTATTTAAAACTACTAAGGGGCCGTTCATAAATTACGTTTGCGTAACAGGGGGAGAGATGTATCACTTAGTGCGACAAGAGGGGACGGGGAGTCTTAAGAAAACGTGACGATAGCAGTTCATAAAACAATTCTTCTTTGAAAAAACTATGTCATGCTGAAATTCAGCATAGTTTTTGAGCGTCCCAAACATAGTCTAGAATCACAGTGGGAAAATATTGTGTAAGATTAGCTTATTGTATTAGCTTGTGTAGGATTGGCTATATTTTAGTTAAAAAACTTGTTTTATTTATTTTAATCCAGCTCTTTTACAGTTTTACACTATTTCTTGCAATCGAAAAGAACAGACCAACAGAACGAACCAATAATTCAGGTGTCCCAAAAAGAAAATTTTATTTTTTTGGTATCTTCTTGGTTTTAATTCAAATTGTTTTCTCAAGTTTTCTTTTTAGACTAGAAGGAATCGGCGCATGAGTACCGAAATTTATTCCACCTCAATTTTTTTATATGATCTTTAAATTGCCCTACTGATGATATAAATGCATGTTGCCATGGGTCAACCTGTTGCCATATTGTTTAAACCTAAATGGTTTAAACAATTGCAAGGAATTGTTATTTTTCAACCGGACAATTTTTTTTATATTCTTTATATTGAAATACAAATAAAAAAGGTCCTATGACTTTCCACGATAAAGTTATTTTTTGATTTCAAGAAAAAAACTTATAAAAACAAATTGTAGGTAATTTAATTATTAATAACATTCCTTCCTTTAACAATTTTGATAAAGTTAATACCTAGTTGTTAAGATAAATGATATAATGAATTAGTCAGAAAGGCGGCGATACTTAAAGGTAAGGGACGCATACTTGTGAGCGCGCGTAATTAACAATCAATAAACAGATATAAACAATGACATTTTTTAAAATCTCAATTAAGGATATTATTAACTATTGTATAAGGAATAAGAAATAAATATTTTTTATGTCATATTCTTTTTTTTAATATATTTTTCATGGGTCAAAGTCAAAAGTACCCAAATTTGAGATTTTTCTAACTTTTAAAATTAATTTTTCCAAAAATATTAACTTTTTCGTGAAAAGTCATAAAACCTTTTTTATTTGTATTTTAATAAAGAATTAGAAAAAAAATGTCCGGGTGGAAAATAACAATTCCTTGCAATTGTTTCGGTTTGAACAATATGGGCACTAGGTTGCCATGCTTGGGGGTGGCACCTACAAGCGCGTCCCCGGGTGGCGGATTGGGGATCGGCCAAGTCTCTCACGGAATCTGGCTAGTGGCGATTATAAGCAGGGTGAGAGAAGATAAAATTCTCAAAATCCTTTGCAAAGGTCGCTGCCGCGGACCACCACCAGTGCTCACACCTAGTGATACCTGGTACCTCTCTTCTCTCCTTTCTTAAACTAGTCTTGGGAGACAAGCTTTAATCTTTTCTATCGGCCTCCCTTGGCCAACCCTTGCTCTTCCAAGCCCCTACGCCATTGGGTTTCCAAAGGCTAGGAGCTACTCATTTTCCCACTACTTCTTCCTATTCTTCTACAACCCAATCCCAAGGTGGTGAGGACATCCGTGCCGAAGGGATGCATGGCACATGGGAGATGTGTCTTTAACGAGCCCTCCAGAATACCTGGCGACCTTCTGGAGTAAGTAGCCTTGTCCCAGCAAGCGGCTCTGCTGGGATGGACCTCCTTTCCGCACCACTCGTGGGAATCATATGGATTCAGAGCATAAAAAAAACAATCCAACTCAGATGGAGGTGGAGGAAGGTCATAAAGATCAAGCCTCACCTACGCCTGAGGTAAACCCCGCTGGACTTGAACCTGCAGGCACTAATCCTGCAGCTCAAGGAACCCAGCAAAAGCGGAATCCCAACCTCGAGCGCAGGATGTCTGGTGCACAGCGCCGGAAACTTGCAATTGAGGCGGCCAAAGCTAGAGGTGAACCTATTAAACCCAGGAAGCCCAGGGCTAATAGGAAAACCAAAGCCAATCTGGAGGCTGAGAAACCTTCAGGCAGCAAAGCCGAGTCTGGGGAACCGAACCCAAGGCAAGGCAAACGGAAGTGCTCCGCAATCAGCACACCGTCACCCTGTGCGAGACAAACCAAGAAAGGCCGGTCTGAGCATGTACAGGTAAAACCCAGTACATCAACTGGGGCAACCTTCAAACAGGCTCTCACAGGCCACAAAATGGCAGTCTCGTTGGACCAGTTCCCGGAAGAAAAACTCACCGCGGAACAGTCCAAACAGATTCAGATGGCGATGACTCGGGAGATCTTTAAGTCTCCAGCGGGGGAGGGGCCGCAGTTTGCGGGTAGCTACCCGGAGGCTGGGGTACTTTTCGTAACCTGCGTAAACGATCACGCCAGGGACTGGCTAATGGACAAAGTTCCAAAAATTCAACCCTGGGAGGGGGCGATCCTTAGAGTAGGATACGCTAAGGACGTTGTCAAAACTGCCAAGGTTGTGACATTTATACCCACGGAACTCCTTGATGACAAGGAGCCGGGTAAAATCCTCCAGAATCTGGGGATCCAAAACAAGGATCTCAATATAGGTGACTGGAGGCTCATCAGCAGCCGTAGTGAGAAACAGTGCATCACCCTTGTACTTGCTATGGACGAACACGCCCTGAAGGAATTGGGCAAGAGGGGCTACCAAGCCTTTCTGGGCCTAAACCCAATCACCTTCAGAGTGACCAAAACACGCAAACAGGAGTCTGCAGGAACTGGGGGTGCTTCAAGCAAACCTGCAGCCTAACAGGGCAGCCACGGCTGTCCTATGCAGGCTCCTATCTCGTGGAGACGCGGACACAGCCCTCATACAAAAACCTTGGCTTTTTAAAGGAAAAGTTGGGGCCTTAGGCGAAGCCGGAGGTAAGTTAATATATTACTCCAACTCTGGAAATGTCAGATCCTGCATATTTATTAAGAAGGAATTACATACTTTAAAGCTGACTGATTTCTGTTCTAGGGACCAGGCGGCGGTAAGGCTGAAATACATCATGGAAGGTGTATGGACTGAAGCTGTCCTCGCTTTAACCTACCTTCCATATGATGCGATCGATCCACCCCCATCTGAGGAACTCCGCCAGTTGGAGCAATTCTGTAGGCGCTCTAACCTACAGCTCATTATTGGGATGGATGCCAACGCACACCACACTGCTTGGGGAAGCAGTGACATCAACAGGAGAGGTGAGTACCTTCTAGACTGGGAAGTAGCAAAGGAAGTCATAACCTACGAAAAAATCGAGTGGGCAATTGAATCATTTGAAGCCTACAAAGCACCTGGACCTGATGGGATAATCCCAGCACTACTACAGCAGGGAAAGCAAACCCTAGTTCCACTGCTTTGCAAACTCTTCCGTGCAAGCCTAGCTACGAGCTATTTGCCCAATGCATGGAAGTAGACTAAAATGGTCTTCATTCCAAAGCCGGGTAAGGACTGCTTCCAGGCAAAGGGATTTAGACCAATTACATTGTCGTCTTGGAACAATGGAAAAACTGATCGACAGATATGTCAGGGAAAACTCTCTTACAGAGAGGCCACTCCACAAAAACCAACATGCCTATCAGTCAGAAAAATCATGCGAATCTGCTCATCATAAACTGGTGACCAGATTAGAACTCGCACTGAACAACAAGGAAATCGCACTTGCTGCATTTCTTGACATTGAGGGAGCTTTTCATCGAACCTCCTTCAACTCTATGGCCGCGGCTCTTGCCAGACATAATGTTAACGTCACCATTTGTAGGTGGATAAACAACATGTTACTTGGCAGACGAGCGCAAGCAACGTTCTTCAGCGAAACAATGGAGGTGTCAGTGGTCAAAGGATCTGGTGGCCAAAAATAGAACAGAGAAAAGCAGAGCTGGGGTTATCCAAACTCCAGCGACTAGCATGTCTCTGTATAACGGGAGCTATTAAAAGCAGTCCAACTGCAGCCATGGAAACCCTACTAAGCCTCCCCCCTCTTGGTATAATTATTAAGGCGGAGGCGAGGATTGGGGCAAACAGGCTGAAATGTAACGGCAACTGGTGCTCTGGGCCTGCCCTAGGACACACCAGAATAACGAGCAGTATCACAAACCCAATATTTGAGATGAGCAGTGATACAATGCCAAAACGGATAAATACACACAGACCATACAAAACCCAGCTTACCTGGGGCGTAGTGAGCGATCTCCTGGTCAGTCTCGGAATTTGGTTTGGTATACCGATGGATCCAAGACTGACAATGGAGCCGACGCAGGAATACATGGTATGACCCCCAGGTTTAATGCTTATGCTTCCCTGGGGAAATATGCAACTATTTTCCAGGCGGAAATATATGCCATTGAACTTTGTCTGCGAGAGAACTTAAGGAGGAGATATAAGGGCAGTGACATTACTGTCTTCTCTGATAGTCAAGCGGCATAAAAGCTTTGGCATCCCAACAAGTCAACTCAAGGTTGGTTTGGAACTGTCTGCAATGCCTCCTAAACCTGGCTAACCACAACAAAGTTACACTTTCCTGGGTGCCAGGACACAGGGGAATACAGGGCAATGAAAATGCAGACTCCCTGGCCAGGCGAGGCGCTGCAGCAATGTTTGTGGGTCCTGAACCTGTTTTTGGAATACCAAAAGCCTCGGTTCGTGGCTACATGACTCGGTGGATTCAAACACAACATCAGTCATATTGGAACCACATTCCAAGGCAATATCACAGTAAATCAATGTTGGACTCACCATCGAAAGCATTGACAAGTGAATTACTAAAACTAAATAGGAATCAGATTAGAATAGTGACAGGATTAATAACCGGACACTGCACCATAAGAAAACATATGCACACTATGGGCATCTATAGAGAAGAACCCATTTGCAGACTATGTGACGAAGAGGAAGAGACAACCTCTCACATCATATATGAGTGCCCTGCACTTACATACTGGAGAACAAATCAAAACCTCATGGTGGACACTAACCACCAGGAGGCTGGGAAACCAGAAAAGAACAGTAAAAGGGCTACTACACCTGTCCAAGGTGTCAAACCTTTTTAACTGAAACAAATACACAAGAGATACAACAAGCCCTGTAGGCTGCAGTGTCGAGGCGGACAAAACCTCAACTTGTGTATTTATGTCATCAATCAATCAATCAGGTTGCCATGGCAACATGCATTTATATCATCAGTAGGGCAATTTAAAGAGGATCTTATAAAAAAAAAATGAGGTCTAAGAGTTTTTGGTACTCATGCGCCGATTCCTCCTAGACTATTTAGATTTTACAGGAAATAGTATACAAAATGGCTATTTCACATTTTTTTAATACTAGGAAACCCTCAAATATTTTGATGGTAATTTTCGCCATAATTTTTACTATAAGTCTCGTATGTGTAAAACAGCCTTAACACTGGATCATTATTAGTTTTAAAAAATATATTTAGGCGAATTATTAGTCTTCAAACAATTTACTTATAGGAAGTCAAGACTCCGACTCGGCTGAAGCTAGGAGGCGTAGAAGGCGCTCCCGCTGGGGCGGAAATGAACACGAGAAGATATTTATTCCTGGAATGCCGACAATTTTGCCGCCCAATTTGAACAAGGACCAGGAACAAGCCTATCTGTGTAAGTACCTTTTTTATGTTTTTGGATTTCCAAACTAGATTTAGATTATTTTATTGTTACATATTAAAGAGCTCTGGACTATTATAGGCTATAATTGATATTTCTTTAAATAAATTCTAATATGTTGTTTAATAATATTTTTAATGGTTGCAAATGTATAGCCCATAATGGTCGGTTATTTCTGATTTGTAGGTAAGTATTTCTATTTATCAATAAAATTATACAATCTTTTTAGCATTTTGAATAATTCAAATTTGTTGTTTATTCTATATTTAAATGTAAGTACTATTTTTTTTTTTTTTTTTTAATTAGTAACATTTTGGTTATAGCTGGTAACACATGACATTAGCTGACTTATTTTTATTTTACTTACCAACAGAACTGAACTCAGATTAAAAAAACAACATTCATGCTGATGTTTATGTTTTTACTTTTTACGACAATTTAAATCGATCTGTATAATTGTTTTGTTACATGAATATTTGCAATAGTCGCATTACACAGATCGAATTACTTCTGAAACAGGCCAAATTCTTTTTTTTGTTAAACCCGAATGAAATTAAAGTATTTCGTAAATTTCAATATTGTGTGAATTTTGAATTTTGGTAGGTACTAAAGTCAAATCCACTCGTCTGTGGATACGAAATTTCAAGGAAAAATCATTGCCTCTATTTGATATCGCTGTTATTCAAGATGTCCGTTGTAATATGTGTAACCACTGTGTTAAGCCCAGTTTTACACATCTCTTTTGCTCTGATTTCGCAGTAGCCGCCCTATGCAGACGGTGATTGATAGGGTGTCATATGAATAGGATGAATCAGCTGTTTATTGGTTTTTAATCTGAGGTATAGGTTGTTTCTTTTATTACATAAAATTTAATGACTATACTGTGTTATGGAATTGATTTAGTATATTTAAACAGGAAAATCTATGTTATGAAAGCAGGTTGTAGAAACACATCTTTAGGTAGTTGTCTTTACGTATAAGCAATGTTCGCCTTAAAAGTTTTGGAAAAAAAGTAGGTAATACAGTGTGCGTCACTGGTGGATATACAAAATTCTGTTGATGGTTATTTTTTTCTTTTACAATGACCTTAAGCAATGATTAATTTAAATACCTATTAGTTTGATCTACTGTAACATAATTAGGCGTTGTAAGCTTTTACAATGATTTACCCATGTAAACCGTGAGTTGAAAAATAGGAAAAAGTCTTTTCTTACTTTTAAGGGACAGTTTACACCTTTAGACATAGCACTGGTCAAACAGCTAGTGAAGAGCACAACCTAAGCATTTACCACTAAACAGTATTAAAATGACATAATATATTATTAAAGCAACTACATACACTTTATTATGCATTTTCTTTATTTATATAAAAGTGCCATTCGGATCAAAAGGCAATTGCTTTGAATTGGGTATATGCACGTTTTTTGAAAAACCTATAAAATGATTACATACAAGCATATAAATCATCACCCCAAAAAAAAATGATAAAAAATATTTTAAGCAAAAACTGTCCTTTAAATTTAAACGCCAAGAATTGGCGCCAAAACAAGCTTTTGAAGGTCACAGCTGTCTGACGTCACAGCGCATATAAACAGTAAAGCGTTATTCGTGTTTCTAATAAATTGTCACCTTTTAAGCGAGTTTTAATTTTATTACGACATTATTTACGTGGCTACAGTCGAAAAATTTAAGTTGCTCCTAATATCAAGAAACATTCACAGGTGTTTAAATGAATAATATGTACGAATCACAATAAATAGTGTTTTGTGCCCCTTTGCACGAGCACATTTGTGAGTACACCAAACAAAATTTTTGTATGTGTGCCTCGTTACAGCAGCAAAATGTGATATGCCAAAATCAAAAAGTGAATTTTTCTGTTGTGAAGACTCCTTTAATGTAAGCTAGAAATAGGGTTATATTTAAAAAATACATAAATACCTACATGAATATATTTTTTCTTATTTGGTTTAAACATCAAGTATTGTAAAAAAATGTTTTATTTTATTTACCACACAAGATAAATACTTACAATGCTGCTTTTGCACCTCTGATTTCTGCTGAATTAAAACGTTCGTCATTTTTAATGTAATTCATCACCATAAACATATCCACAGGGGGTAAATTGTTTGTGGAAGCCTCGACAAATCATTCGTTAGCCATAATAAAAAAAACACTTTATTTAGCCACGCAAAATAAAACAAAATACTAGTTATGTCGAGATTTACCGCGGCACAACTGGAAACAGACAAAATCGGTACGTAAACAATCCGTATTTATATGCGATGTGACGTCATGAGTCGTTTTGCAGTCCCTTTAAACTTCTCCTTTTACCATGTTTTCATACCTGAAATATTCGGTACTGACTTTTTTATTTGGACTTGTGGGATTATAAAATTGACCTGGGGACTATTCCCTAGGAATTTGTGTTTTTTTTGCTTTGTTTAAAATATATGGATAATACCTAATTAAGAACGGGCTTATTGGAGAATTTTTGTTTTTAAGATAAGAAATATATCTGATCATTTATGATATTACCTATGTTTAGTTTTTTGAGTTTTATAGTTTTTATTTCTATAAAACCAATATTTCCAAATATATATTTTTGGAATTTTTTTATCACTAAAGGTAACTGGTCAGTAATGGCTCATGGGCCGATTCAGCTGCTGCAGGGAAAAAGCAAATATTTTTTACGGTACCCATTGAGCTACCTGTTTCAATCTATTAAATCATTTCCGCAGTATAATAAAATAGGAAAATTAAATGTTTTTACATTCTGGTTTTTTCCAGGTTTTAAGTATCTATTGACAAAGCAAAAAATCTTAATAGTCCCGCGGTTTGAACTGCGTACCTCATACCTTTGTCCTGCTATAGCTTAATTCTTTAAATAAATAATTGTTTTAGAACTATTATTAATAAAAAACCAGTAGTTGATGCAAATATCCATTTTAAAACTATTTTTTACAGATACACTACCAACCATTAACTTGTTAAATTTACATTTTTTTTCGTAATATAATTTTTCTAACAAAGGGGCACGTGCCCTTGCTAACCCGTTTCATTTCAGTGCAACTCCAGATTGAAGAAGTCAGCCGAAAACTGCGATCCGGGGACCTGGGAATACCGGCCAATCCTGAAGAAAGGTTTGTCATACTCCATCTAACAAAGTCCTCTTCTGGGGACAAGTGGTAACTCTAAAGAAGTTGCATATGGTGGTGGCACATCTTTAAAATGGTGTCCATCCTTTTTTAGGGACGACGGCTTTCGGCGGGGAAGATTTCAAGAATCTAACATTGTGGTTTGACAACACAAGTTTATTTTTGATAATAATTCCACATTTTATTTTATTTCTCTTTTTTGTTAAGTATTTGGGTAATTTAAAGGAAAAATTAAAATTATTAGAATCGAGTAACACTTATCCAAACAGTAACACGCAAATATTAGTAAATAATAATAATAAAATGCCTAGATAGTTTACAGGGTGTAAAAAGTATGATGCTCACGATTTTAATGGGCGATAGTGGAGCTCAAAACAAGTCAAAAAGTTTATGTGACATATAATACTTGACAGATTTTTGTCTAAACGATATCAAAGTTACAAATTTTGAAAGCACTTATTTCTGAAAACCTTAACAATTGGAAATTTTCGTCTTAATCCCTTATCAGTAGATCCATTTGTTAATAAAAAAACTAAGTTTTAAATGTTTCAATCTACAAAATAAAAATCCCCCAGTTAAAAATTTAAAACACAATTGACAACAGCGCTAGAAGCCTTGTGCGTGGAGTAAAGTCAGTTGTACATTGTGCTCACTGGCCGCGATATTTATGTCCGTCTTTAAATCGGGAAAATATGCCGATATGGTATACATTTTACAACCGTAGTGCAGGTGTACCAAAGAATTTTTAAAAAAAGTGTAAATATGTAAAACCTTGCAAAAAACGTTCGACGTTCGACTCGCCGCGATGAAGCTGGCGCGGTGTTGCCAAATTTTTTAAACTTTGAAATGCAAAGAAAACAATTAACTTTTGGCCCATGTGTTTTTGGATTTTTTGACTTGTTTTCAGCTCCACTATCGCCCATTAAAATCGTGAGCATCATACTTTTTACACCCTGTATATTCAGATTTTTTAACATTTAGAGTAAGGCAGAGTAAGGCTACACCTACGTTGGATCCGTATTTCTCCCGATCCGACGTCGGGCGACCGTCGGACGATGTCGGATTGAAAACAAACTCAGTTTTAATGCGTAGTGCCTACACTGGAGTAGAAAGCCCGAACCGACAATGACCGATTACGCCCGACATCGAACTGACGGCTTCTCCCTACCAAACGTGTTTCGTTTCATTCCGATTTTCCAAACCGACAGAACGAAAAATGGCTATTTTTCTCGGGGCTGATACATTCTCTGAAGATAGATTGTCCAGTTATTTTGTCTTTTATCCCTTCAAGAATATAATAAAATGCTTCCTTACTCATTCGGTGGTACTTCTTGGATTTATCAGGGTATTTAAGTAAAGTTTGGAAAGTTTTATTAAACTCTCCTGAAGATCTGTCGTCCTTAAATTTATGTACCCATATACGTTTTCTTTTGCATTCTTTAAGATCCGTATTCTAACCACAGCCAACACATAAAACCTTTATCAGTGGTCTGGATTGTCGGTGGTCGGGCGTTAACTGAACCAATGTAGGCACTCACGTCGGGCGACGTCGGTTAAGAAAATCGGTCTACATCGGATCGGGAGAAATACGGATCCAATGTAAGTGTAGCAAAAGTAATAAAATACTTTTTTGTAAACGAATACAAACACTGTAGCACCAAAATAAAGTTTTTATATTTCTTAGTTTTTGAGAAAGCTGTTGGCAGTTTTATACAACATATAGTAAATGTTGAATCTTCTTTAAAATTTATTATTTTTTTTAATATTATGTTACTGTTATAGGTCCACTTTTTTCCTTTTAGTAATCCAATAATATCTGTCTAAGTTGGGTGACTAATTTTTGGGGATAATTTTTTGATAATAAACCCGAAATTGTTTAAAGTATTAGCTATTTTCCATCAAAATTATTGTCAGTCCTTGGTTTCCACCACCTTACAATAGATTAACTGTACACTCTTGTCAGATTGTTTTAAATAATTTCTTTATTATTTCTAATATATTTAAAAAAAAACATTTATTAGAAAATATACCCAGTTTTGACATGTACACATGTACAGACATCTGCTTTGTTTTATAACAAAAATGAATTCTGTTTCTAAACAATGTTTTGTTTTTCATACGTCTCTTCAAAATAAGAAAGCCAAATTTAATGATGGAATTATAAAAAATGGGTTAATTACATTTTAAGGGGGGAATATCTTACACGGAAGGCACAAGGTTTTTATAGTTAGTCATTAAGAATTTCCTGTAATAATTTTCTTTAGTGAGTCGTTGGAATCTTTAGGGAAATAATAAATTACCTAAAATATTGGTGAGTGGGTTACTCTTTTCAAGATATAAATTTTGCTTTAAAAACATTGAATATTCCGAGATTTTTATATGACGTAATCAAAATTAAATTAAATCGATAATTTTTAATAATACAAAATATGTATTTTTTATTTAAAAAATTCAAATTATACTGTAAATATATTTAATTTCCCTGTTTAATCTTTACATAATTATAATTATAAATAAAAAAATACTATCTAAATAGTATTCAAATAAATCTTACTTCTTAATTATTAACAATTTTATTTATATTTCGATCTAATCAAAGCATCTGTTTCAGAGAATATCCAAAAGAAAATCATTTAGTTCTAGCTGAAATTATTAATTAAGCTCTTTTTTAGATCAGCAATATTTACGTTTGCTAATGAAATAATTATTTTTCAGCCTAATTAATAACTCTTAAATTCATTTTCAGGCGATAATTAATGAAAATATTTATTTTCAGCAGAATAATAATCAATTTTAGTTTTACAGCTAATAACTAATAATTAATTTCTCTTTAGGGAACAGATCTACTGGATTAATATTTCAAAATTAGTTTAAGGAGATAGTTTATTTTCGCTTATGTTTAGTTTTAGGTTTAGTCAATGCTTTTTGTCGTAAAGTCGTAGAAAAAATAGCTAAAATGTATTTTTAATGATATCGGCATTCAACAACTCTTGTACAGAGTAAAGATTTTCCTTGTAGGATCCTGAAGAACCGTTATAAAATCGATTTGAAATAAAAGAGGTGCGACGTAAAGTTAAGACTTTCTTAACAGGACATGGTTCGTTTTTACAATCGTTCCACTTTTTTTATACGTTTTAATAAAAACGATTTCATAATAATTTTTAGTAACAGCATTATTAATTTAAATAGTTTCTTCTTCTTCCTGGAAGCCGTCTTTCACTACCGGAGGCAGCGCAGCCTCTTGGGCTTTTTGTGCCTAATCTCCCATTGTCTTTTATATCAATCCTCCCATTAGTCTTGTTCCTTCTACAAGTCTGTATAATCCCGAGACTGGTTAGTTGATATATTCCTACATTTTCGGTTGCCCAAATAATGTCTGTCTTTTGTGATTTAACGCTTCACATTCACACAGTATGTGGCTGTTTCTTCCCTCGTCGCACAATCTGCTTGGGTCCCCACTGTATGAGCCTATCTTGTGAAGTGTCCTCTTAGGTTATCGTGTCCTGTTAGCAACCCTACTGTTATGCTAAGTCTTTTCCTACTTTGTCTTAGTAGTTCTTCCTTCTTCTTTGGATGGGCCCCTTATGAGCTTTTTCCATGTCTTACTCTACTGAGGTTTTCCCAGTATTCCTCGTGTTTGTTTGGGATACACTCCTGGTTTGCCCTGGGCTGTGGTTTTGGTCCGGTGTTTCGTTCTTCCAGGACTTCCAGTTCGTTTTGGCATTCCCATGTCAGTTTGGGACGTTCCCTGTTTACTGGTGCCCTAGTGACGCCTTGTTGTCTTTTAAATTATGCAGATCCGCTTGTTTTTTAAGCCCTCCTGTTATTTGTTTTTGCACAGTGCAAAATACAGTATTGTGTCCAATGGAGAATTGTATTCTAATTTTAATAGTTAAAAGGTTCAAAATATGAGCGATAGATCATTCTACTTGAATGCAAATCGAGAGTCGTTTGAGATTTTTTAATAAAATTGCAATTTTATTAACAAAAAGAAAAAAAACCATTCCAGAAATAAACTGCTAGACTTTGACAGAATATTGACTTTTTGTGTTTTGTCATTTCCGGTATTGTTATTTTTTATTTTCCAATTTAATCGGAAATTTTTCATATAAAATAGATTAATTGTGTTACTAAAAATGAAAACGAAAATCTTTTTATTAAAATGTATCAAAAAAATTGAGATGCTCTCAAAAACGAATGTTCAACTTTGTCATATCTCTTTTGTTTTATTTCAGATCATTTTCTTAAGTTATTTTTAGATTTGTTAGGAAAAAAATCCATATGGCTATTTCTCACAAGTTTTAATACAGAAAACATATGTATGAGTTCTCCGCAAACCCAAAAAAAAAACATAGTTCAATTTTTAAAAAAAGTCTTAAACTAAAAATAACATTTTTTATCACCCACTCTTCGTAATTATTTAAATAATTATTAATTTTTTAAAAGAATACTGTTCTGCCTTTAATTAACATTGCGGCCAGTCAATTAGTCCTGTATCGCCTTTTTTTGAAAAATCCCAACGTTAAATATATCATTTATTAGAAATATATTTTACAGCTATTAAAAATAATAAAGCAATGATTGTTTTGTGACTTACGGCAAAAAGCCTTAAAAATAAAGTTTTACAGAGTATGTTTGTTTAAACAGATCGCCGTCTCCAGAGCCGATATACAGCAGCGATGGTAAACGGTTGAATACGAGAGAATTTAGAACGCGGAAACGGTTAGAAGAGGAGGACATAACCTTGTGTTGAAAATGCAAGCTATTAACACTGAGTTTAAACCTCCTGCAGATTACAAGTAAGTTATTAGAATTCTGTGCTTTTTTAAAATGTTCTTAAGGGGGTTCTCTGGTTTGACGGCATTTTCGTAAGGACCAATGAAACGATAGAACTTTGGAGTTTATCATTTATTTATATGTTTTAATAGTAAACATATAAATTTTTAGCTAAAAATATTCATGTTAGTTATAGCGCCTGAACACACCTGCCTTGGACGCCCCCCTCCACGAAATCAGTTGATTGGCTTATCTGAAACTAAAACAAATTGGCGGCGTTTTAATCTTTAAGCTAAAATACATAAAATGAACTATTATGAAAAGAAAATTTTAAAAATTTATTTTTGACAGACCATGAATTTTAAAATTCATGTATTTTTTGTTAACTTTATGTTTAAAAATATAAATATTTCAAATTTTTGGGTAATAATAGAGCATTACGGGATCTCATGTGCTGAGTCGACCCTATAAATTTGAAGTAAATCGGCTAAGCCATTCTCGAGATATGATAGAGAAAAGTTTGAAAAACAGTTTTAAGAAAAACGCGTTTGAAGTTTCAAGTACAGATATACTATAAAAATCCTAACTTACCATTAATCTGCGATACCAAGATTAAAATAAATTTCACAACGTAAATACCTACACCAATTTTTTTCTAAACTTGTTTAAACTTGTATGTACTTATAAGCATACATTTATATAGAAGGCTCTCAGGGGCCCGATTCCGTAAGCAAATTTTTTGACATTCCTTTTCTCTATCTCTTTCGAAACAGTGACAAACTTATGAGTTACCTTTAAGGGCAACAAGGACATGTGATCCCTATTTCGACATTATCTTTCCTTATATTTTTACAGAATCCCAGCTCTGGTATCAAGGTGACAGAACTCTCAGCGAATTTGATTGTTAATATCTCGCTTCACAAGATGATAAAAAAATCGTTTTTTTCTTAATTAGATAAAAAACGCTTCTTAACCCTATAGGTATGTCAATTTCATTTATTTCCTAAGAAAAGCCTTATACAATACCTTAAATGTCGGTATTGGCAAAAAAAGTAATACCATCCTCTCTCTTCAGTGGTAATGTAAAAAAAATAATTGTATTTTATATTTTTTTAGACCGCCCGTTATAAGAGTAAGTGATAAAGTGATGATACCAAGAAGAACATCCAGAAATTAATTTTGTAGGCCTTCTTATCGGTCCTAGAGGAAATACACTTAAAAGTAAGTGCAATAAATATATATCAATATTTTTTTTTCTTGAGTTAGAAGTTAATTTTGCCTAAATTTTTAGAATACATACTAAATATCACATTATTTCCAATCTCTTCCAAATACATTTTATATATGATGCTTTTTACCATCTTTCGGTCTGATATCCATAAGATTGATAAATATTGGTCAACAATGATATAAACTCTTCTTTTTATAATGTCCTGCAGTTTTTATAAAGCACCAAACATAAGCGTTTTTACGTTCTGTTACAGCAATGGAAAAAGAAACCGGAGCGAAAATAATTATCCGAGGTAAAGGAAGCGTGAAGGAAGGTAAAGTAGGCAGGAAAGACGGTCAACCGCTGCCGGGAGAAGATGAACCACTGCATGCTTATATTACTGCTACGAATCCGGAATGTGTCAAAAAGGCCGTTGAAAGAGTAAGTTGTTATCTGTATCTTTATTCTACAAGTGCAATAATTTTAATTTAATTTTAGATAAAGGAAGTTATTAGACAGGGCGTGGAAGTACCGGAGAATCAAAACGATTTAAGAAGGATGCAGTTGAGGGAGTTGGCGCAGTTAAATGGTACCTTGAGAGAAAATGACGGAATGAGATGTAGTAATTGTGGAGCCACTGACCATAAATCTTAGTGTAAGTAGAGTGTATATGGAGGAATATATATGTAAAATGGGCAAAGAAAAAGTAATGTTAATGGTGGTTCTTGTCAATTAAAAAATTCTTTGTACTTTAGTTTATTGCAATATGAGACCATATGTAAAAGCGCACTAAGTGGCACCAAAAAAAATACCCAATTTTTTATTCTGCTATATTTATCTAAAAGAGTATAATTCTAAACCTAAGATATTTATCCAAACTTATCTGTAATTGATAAAAATGACGCTTTAAGCGTTACTGAAGTACAGTGCATAAGTTGCACATAGGAAAATTCCTTCAGGAATAACGTTTTCTAGAGAGAGAAAGGTCCAAGTGACTTGTTGCCTGCTAAGTAAGCTATTACAGACATCTGAGATACCTTTTGGCGCGATAAACACATCTGACGGCTGCATAAAATCATGCTTGAAAGCTGTGGGAGATTTAAGATTATTTATAAAATGTATTTATTTTTCGTAAATAAATATATATAAAAACCAGGTCAGCACTGTAAATGGCTGTTGGATAACATTACAAATGTCAGAATAACTTCTGATTAAATCTCCTAGGAGAAAATCGGCGGCATTTTACGTATGTTTATGCAATTTTGAGGTTGTCAGTGGGGCGTCATAATCAACTTTATAGCTATTTTCCTATTCACAATTCAGAAGATTATACAGACACTAAAGTCAGTTCTACAGACACTCCTTGATTACTTAGTCTATTAAAAGAACTTTTTCTTTTAAAACTCGCAAATCATTAAACAATTTTAGGAAAAGATAGGAAACGGTACACGCAAGAAACGAGTAAGTTTTTCTTTTTTGTCAAATTGAAAGTTGTTCGGCTAAGCCTTGTAACGTTTAATTTTGTCGAGCCAAAAGTTAAGGGAATGCGCTGGAAAATGGGTAAATGGTTACAGCATTAAATTATTTTTTTTAATATTCGAGCTAATCTTTTCTTGGATGCGCTTACGAGGGGTGGTCCGATTTTATTTTTTTTTCAATGCATTGGGCTGGGCCATTTTGCATGGCGGCGCTGGTGACACAACATTGGTTTAATTTTTTTTATCAAAACGTCGGTCATCCGTATGGGATTTTTAATTTTAAAACCCTCGTAATTTTTGCAAAGGCTCCAGTTTTGTTGTTGTGTGAATATTTTTAATAATTAATGGTGAAATTTGCAAAGATGGCCCCTGAAAAAACAGGATTATTAGATTTTATTCAAGTCAGTCCACTTTGAGGCCACATGTAACCTAAAGGCCCCAAAATTCAAGTATAACTGAAAATTCAAGTTTAACTCCAAATTTGGATACTTTACCAGATTTACGTTCAAACTGACCTCCAAAACCCAAATTTGACTTTTCAAATATCCGGGTTGAGTCCAGACTCTGCAGACCACCCTTTACCTGCCGTCAGAAACAGGCAACCTTTTTATAATTCTCTTAACAACTACTAATCCTTTTTTTAATGTAATTTAAAAACTTAAACCATTTTCTTTTTATGAAATTTAAATCCAAGGGATTATTTTAAAATAAATGTAATTTGTTTTTAATCTTTTTGAGTTTTATTTAGCTCACCTGATACCAGAATAATTTGTATTATTATATTAATTTTTTATTTATTTTTTCTTCTCTTTAATGGGTATTGACCAAGCTTTTAATGGTTATATGCTAACTTTTGTTTTTTGCACTGGGTGTGATCGCCCAAGCAAGCTCCTAAGAACATCTAGGGGACTTCCATTTGTAGTCCGTAAGAAAACTGGTGGTGCCATAAAACTCACTATTCCTCACCCTGATGCGGTAGGTTTGACCCACACCTACAGCTTCTTTTGGGTGAAGCTAACCCCGTGCACAGGATAAATTTCGCATTATTTTCTTACTTTTCTTTTTGAGCAATTGGGTGACTCATCGTAGTCACACCAGTTTTTATATAAATACTGCTTTTAAAAAAAATGGGGGGCAGCCTTTTAAAACCTTGGGGAAAATCGCCGCTAAGCCGGAAAAATTTTAATTTAACACCTTTTTGTTTTGCGGCATTTATCCATTTTTTCTTTTTTAAATTTTCAACCAGCAGTTGGAAAAAATTATAAAATTTGCAGTTACTATTTCTGCCAGTATTCTTACATTCAACTACAAAACAACTATTATGCACAATTTTTAATATTTTTATCTAATTGTTTACACAGCATTAACTAGCATAAACCAATCTAAACGAAAATTGATAAGAAAAAATTATGCATTCAGCACTATCAAAGCACCAGTGCATATATTGCATGTAAGAACAACAACAAAAAAAAAACAATAAAATTGGTAAATTGTTTGTCTTTCATAACTATAAATA
This sequence comes from Listronotus oregonensis, assembly GCA_019359885.1. NCBI lineage: Eukaryota > Metazoa > Arthropoda > Insecta > Coleoptera > Curculionidae > Listronotus > Listronotus oregonensis. The sequence continues at coordinate 53,287 of JAHBCN010001672.1, read as the reverse complement.
TTGTAGTTCTTGTTTAAACTCTTACTGTGGAATATCTATACTAGGCACATCCAAAATTAATGGGAAAAAATAATGCGTTTAGTTAAGAGAGACTTAAGTAACTTGAGACCTAAGTATTGTAACATGATGCTTTTACCATCTTTCGGGTCTGATATCTACGTGATTGACGACATACCCACTACTGATTACCAAAAAATAAAGTAATAAACATATATGTTATTTTTTTAAGTTATTAATGTTTATACATATATTTATAGTGTCCAGACAAGCCAAATGTAACCAACAATATAATGTGCTCAAGTTGCGGAGCAGCGGGGCATATTGCCAAGGATTGTAGGTCCAAGAGGCCTGGCCAAGGAGGACCACCAGTCGCTGGGGATAAAGCCAAAATTGATGAAGGTAGGAATTAGTTTAATAAAAAAAAAACGGTATATTAACATTGTTTATTTTATAATAAATGTTAATATACATTAATTTATTGTAAGAATTTTTTTGTCTTTACTATTGAGATTTTATGGTGGTAACAATACTGCAATTTTTGGAAATTTCAATTTAAACAAAGTTTTTAATGGGGGTAGTTTTAAACTTTTAAAACTTTTAAAATTTATACATTTTTTTTTTAAACAGTGATAAGTTTTGTGGGTAAAAAACACGTTTTTAAAATTCAAAAAAAGTCAACATCAAAAATTTGCCGATGGCGGTAAAAATTTAATAAAAGTTGTTTTTTATTTTTACATGATGCTTTTACCATCTTTCGGGTCTGAGATCTGCAGATTGATACCAGAACCCTATGATTTTAATTATATTTCCATTATTGATACAATATCTTTTGTTGTGTTTTTTGGTAATTAATATTTTTTCCCTTTTAGAGTACATGTCTCTTATGGCTGAATTAGGGGGGGGACCACGCCAGCGCCACCTTCAGGTAAGAAGCCTAAATTTTTTCACTTTGTTTAGAACAAACATTACGTTTGAAGGGTTCTGTTTAAAAATTAATTTCCAAAAATGTTCCCATGATGCTTTACCATTTTTGGGTCTGAAATTTTAGTGACGGGGCACATATCCATACTGATTATTTTACCAAAATGAATATAAAAAAAATTTTTTTTTCCTTTTTTAAAAATTTTTAATTTTTTTTAGATAACGCCCAAAAACGAAATTAAAAACCGTCATTCAATGTCTTTACCCCCAAATGGCACCTGACCTCTGATGCCGCCCCCCGGGAGCGCCCCTCGCCCCCCCCCCCCGGGGTGCCCCTGGGGCCCGCACCACCAGCAATTACAGCTGCAATACCACCGCCACCACCCCACCGGTAAGAAATTTGAAAAAAAAAAAAAATTTATTTTTACGGTTCTTTTCAAAGAAATTATATGGGAAACGAAAAGTTATTAAACGTTATTTGCGCCGATAATTTATACAGCAGTGCAATTTTGTCCAATTAACTGCAGGAAAACGTCTATAAAATATAAGAAATGTGGCTTTCATAGGTTGTTAATTATATAAATATATCCAAATTGCGACACCCACACACAGTGTATATACAAATGCCATTTCTGCATTAGTGTATAATTTCTGTGGATAATTCTATAAATACGAAAAAAGTGTTGCCTTTTATAATATTTATGTTTTGGGGCTTTTAAAATCCTCCACCCCCTTATGCCAACCCCCAGGACAGCCCCCCCGCCAGGGGGGGGCACCACCATGGACTCCTGCAGGTAAATATAAACAATGCAAACTGAAAACTATAGATCCAGTAGTTTACTAAATGTATAGCTTATCCTATGTCTTTATAAATATATTTGGGAGGAGTCCCATGTCTAACCTGTGAGATACAAAGTTACAATTTTTGTATGATAAATTAATAATTATTACATAAGAAAATCAATCCGGGGGGGAAAGGGAAAGACTGTTTTATGAGGGAAACTTCGAATTTTTTCAAAGAATGCAGGACATTATTTTTTTTGGGGGAAATATTATTGCTAAAATTTTAAAATAATTTATAAGGAGTTTTTTTTTATTGTGGTAAAAAATTTAAGGTATAATAGGTATACTTTAATTTTAAGGAGATGTGAATTTTCAAATTTTTAATTTGTCCATTTTTGTAAATTTTCGCTTATTTATGAAAAATTTTAGGGAAAAATTTGCACCTTTTTTAGACCCCTTTTTTTTTTTTAAAATTTCCAAAATTTTTTTTTTTGACACTTAGAAATAGTAAAAAGTTTAAAAAAAAACCCTTTTAAAAATTCAAAAGAAAAGGCTAATGTTTTGTATTAAAATATAAAATGTTTTTTTAAAAAATTTTTTAGGGTCATGAAAATCCAATTTTTTATCCAGGTAAATTTTCAACCCCCTAAACCTTTTTTTTAGACATTACAAAAAGCAACCCCCAAAACAACGCTTAAAAAAAAAAAAAATTAAAACCCTTTTATGTTTAAAGATTTAAAAAAAAAAGATTTTTGGAAAAAAATTTTAAATTTTTTTTTTTAAAGTATTTTTTTTTTAATATTTAAAAAGCTTTAAAAAGGCAGTTAAAGGATTAATGAATTGTGAAATTTTTTCTTAAAATTTTATAAATTCAAATTTACATTAAATTTGACACTTGTAATGTAAGTTTAAAAAAATTCATATTCCGGTTATTTGGGGAATTAAATTTTTTTTAAAATATATGTAGTAGAAATACGGGATTAAGCTAAAATTATTTAAAAATTTTTTGTAATAATATTTTTTTTTGAAAAAACGAAAAGTGTAAGGTCTGATAAAGCAGTTTTACCATCGTTACCCTGAGTATAGGGACTGAACTGTTTAGTGTATTTAGTATTTTCCCCCCAAAAAACCCGGAAATTGTTTACCTAAGGGCCCAACATAAAATTTTTTTTAAATGCTTTGAAAAAATTTTTTTAAAATTTTAAATAAACCAAAAACAACTTGAGGGGGGAAGATTAATTTTCTTTTTTCCCAAAAAAAAAAATTAGGTTTTTATTTAGAATTCCCTTTTACCAAATACTACCTTTATTATCAAGAATTTCCCAAGAGAATTGTCTAGATATTTTTTTTAAATTTAAATTATTTGTTTTAATGTATACAGGGTGTCCCAACAATTAAATATTCGCTCTCATAATAAAAAAATTTAAGATAAAAATGGTTTAAAATATTTGAAGGATTTTTAAAATAATGTCTAAAAAAACAGTTTTTTATTAATATTTTTTTAAAACCCCCCGATATTAAACTTTACATTTAATTCTACCAAAAAAGGGACAGAAAATAGTACAAAAAACTTTCAGCGGGAACATTTAATGGATGTAATGTTAATTGTTTTCATTTTTAATTGTTACATGAGTAAATCGATAATACTACAATTATAGGTCAAAAAAAAAAAAACCAGCAATCATTGATGTTAGTGTAATATACATTTTTGATGTGGTAAATAAAATCAACATTTGGCAAAAAAATACAGAGCGTTCCATTAAAAAAAAGTACTTAACAATGAATACTCTGTTTTGGGACACCTGTATATTAACCAATACTTTTTAAAAAAAGCACCACACACACTTTATATTTAAGTTTTTTTCATGTACAGAAAGGGATATTTATGTATAAATAGGGTTGGGACACCTGTATAAACGCCTCATTATTTTTTGCATTTTAAGATTTAGGATAGTTTTGAACTGGGTCAACCCAAGGAATTGATTTTCTTATTTAACTATTAATAAAATAATCATACACAAAATTGTAGTTTTGTACCTAGCAGATAAGCCAAGGTGGCGCCAGCTCTTTAAAATTTAAGGGCTTTCACTTTTAAAAGTATCCATGATGTTTTTACCATCTTTCGGTCTGAGTTTAATGATTGACAAAATAACCCCCACTGATTATTTTTATAATGCATTATTTTCAGTGTTCAATGTTCGCACGTGTCGACATTGAATTCTAAAATATATTATTTTTAATGCTTTTAGGGATATTTGAGGCATGTAAAAGTAGTGGGACTTGTTTTATATTATTTTTGACTTTCTAGTTTGGTAAAAAGTAATATTTTATTAAAAAGTAAGTATGTAGGTATAAATAACTATAATTTTATTTGTTTTCAAATTTAGATTAATTAATGATTATGGATCAATGCATTACTGTATTCCCAGTACATCCAAAAAAGAAGCAGGAAAGAGATTTGTAACATAAATAAATTATATATGTATTTTAAATATTTAACCAAACTACTTTAAGGCAGGGTTAAAAACCAAGGTCGCACTGGCTGTTTTGGTTGATTGGTTGATATTAAAACAAAATTAACCACTTTCTTTGCCATAAATATAGGTATTTTAAAACTCCTTACTTTTGACCGTAACAACTTTTTTTTAAGACACGTATTAATGTAGCCATTAATGCAGAGCTGTCTCTCTTCTCAAATACATGGGAATAAGTAGCTCAAGAGAGAGAAATGTTACAAATATTTTGTAGAAGAACATCGCGTATTGAGCCCTTCAGGTATAAGCTTATACTAATTTATTATTAGTTGATCCTTTATATGGCAGACAAATAGAGCTTACAACAAAACTTTTTATTTTTCATTTCTCAGAAAATTTTACTTGGATAAGTTTCAGCATAGCAAAACCGGGTATAATGATAATTACGTTTTAGTCTCGTTGTAATAATAAAAATACAAAAAATTACTTTGGAAAAACTAAAATATTAGGATGTTTAGTCCGAAGTTTATCCAATTTATTGTTTATTCTTAATTATTTATTCCCCTATTCATAACTTTAAGGCCGTGATTGTTACTTCAAAATTTAGAGCAATTTAATTGATTTAAGCTTTGAACTAGAAATAAAGAAATATTGATTAAAAAAACCCTGATCTTTATCAACATTGTTTTTAGGAAACAGCTAAAGCTTTGGGAGTTTCAGTTCCTTCAGTAAGGAAATATAGGAATGGCCCAACGTGAAAAATTCTTGTCAGTGTCAGCAAAACACGGAGATTACCATGGAGATATGAATGCGGAAAATGGTTGAAAATGCTCTTTCTTCCAGCTTGAGAACCGTCAATTATTCTCCTTGATAACGCTAGTTACCATAGTCGTCATGAGAAATGGCCCACCAAAAGTTGAGAAAAGGAGAAATTCAGAATTGGCTGAAGAACATTCTCTTTTTCTCCTTGCTTGGATAGAAGATAATAAGCCAGATACCAAAACCTAATATGTGGTTGATAATTTAATAAGAGAAGCTGGACATGAATTACCTACCTCCATACCATTGTCAGTTCAATGCTATTGAAATGGTATGGAGCGAGGCTGTTTATGATTCTCGTATTAATGATGTATTGAGTGTTGGAAAATATCTTGAGCATGTTTCCAGAGCACTGGTCCAACTATGTTCGATACAGATAAAATTATAAAAGAGGCGTGGGAAAAAGAAAATATATAATGTCAGTTCAAGAACACATCATCATTCATGTTTGACAGCGATCACAGCAAGCGTCATCTGACGAAGATAATTTATAAAATTAACCATGCAATAAAGTACATCAGCCATGCAGGAAAATGCATACTAAAAAAAGTGACTACATAGGTGTTTATCTAATTTATTCATTTGCAGAAAAAATGCATGACTTAAAAAAAGTAACTACAAAATAGATGTATTTCGACTTCCACTACACTACTTTTAAATAAAAAAAGGTATTTACATCTTGTCACGATTCCGAATTTGTTTAAAATTTAAAAGTACTAATTATTATTTAAAAAGGGGGTGTTATTTTTAAACTAGTAGACATTCTTTGCCAATATGGTGAAGGTATCATAAAAATTTTGTAAGTGGTATTTCTTAAAACAGTAACAATATATTTTATTAATAAAAAATAACTACTTTCTTATTTTGTTTAATTTCAGAACTTAACAAGTACTAAAAGATAACCTTAGTTTCTAGTGAAATATATAAATTTTACATTAGGTAACTTTAAAAGTTTATAAGTTTAAAAGGATTTCGCATCCAAATAGCTAAAACCAAGGTCTGCTATCTTAAGTAAATTAATAATGAGTACTGCACCCGAAAAATATAATAACGCCTAAAATTAAACAAAGCTTAATTAATTAAACATTTTTTACAAGAACATGCGATCTATATTGGTGCATGTATTTACCTGCTTATATTTTATATAGTTTATAGCGCTTCATAATAAATAGTTGAATCATAAATAAAAATGTTTTATATCCTTTTTCATTTAGGTATTATATTTTTTACTAACACAATACCACAATATGTTGTCAGGTTATCATAAAAAGTTGAGTATCGCCTTATTTAAAACTTTAAATTTTAATAAAATCAAAAACCCGTTTTTTTTATTTATAATGCTAACACAAATAAGTTTTAGCAATTTTGTTCTTAAATTTTTAAAATCATTTTATGAAAAAAATATTTTCCCTGGCCCACCTTAAGTTATAATAATGAAAATGACATGTCTTGTCGGCCATGACTAAAACTTTAGATTGTCCAGACTATTCTGCTTCCTCGCTCTTTACAGGACCCCACCATTTGGCCCTTGGGTATCATCAGTTCCACCGCCCCCTGGTTTGGACGACTGCGCCTCTAAGTGTGCGCCCACCCCCGCCTTCGAAGCAGTATGTTGTGTGATAGTTTAAGACAAAATGGGATCATCCAACTTTAAATATTTATTAGAAAACATTTGTATATAAGTTTTTGATAGTAGAGCCAATATATAATTTTATTTTAAAGTTTGTGTCACATGAGTACAAAATTATTGTAAAATTTAGGCGGTTTTGGTTTGTTGGGTTGAGTGTACTGATTATTTTCGACGTAACGGGTATTAATGTTGGTAAAAACAAAGTATTTAATAGTTTTCTGATTAAATTTTAAAAAAATAGTGCACTAAAAAACACATCTATGATAAATACAAAACCGGTATTATCATATAGGAATGTATGGAAGTTCAGAGTGAAAAAAAAAAATCTGTACAAGTGGATGTATATCGGCAAATAAGAATATTTATATTAATTCAATACATTGAATAACAGTAAATATTACTATCTACAAGATTAGGTAGATTAATGACATGAATACATTATTTGTAGTAAAATCATTAGTATAATTAAAATATATTAATAAATATAAAATTAAATATATCTTGTTTTCTTTGTGATCCATAAAAAGATGGCTTGAGACCAATGGCTCCAGGGTGCTATTGTGCACAACTTTCTTTTTTCAAAACTTAACAAACGCATTGTGAATAGAAATTTTAAATTTGGTTTTCAATGTTGGAAATTACAAAGTTTTTTGTTCTACATAGCTTCAAAGAGAAAACCTGGTGACCCCCCTATTCTCAAATACATTGAGAATCCGATTTCGGCGCTTCTCATGACCCCTTCCTAGGTTTGTTAGCAATTTCTTCCTGGATTTTTTCTTTAAATCTTGTAGGGCCCTTTTGGACGATTAATGAAAGGGGATTTTAAAAACCCATAGAAAAGAATCACCAGCGGAAATCGGGAGACTTGCCCATTCCCAACCGCCCCTGATCAAAAAAAAGATTTAAAGCCTGCCCAGAAATCGGTTTGTTTCTTTTTGGGGGTTTTAAAAATTTAAAACTTAATTAAATAAACTAAAAAAAAAAAAGAAACTCCGTGGCAATAATTTCCTATCTTTAGAAAGATTTTTTACTCCACAAAAAGCTCTGCGCGGCGAACAGCTAAGGTGAGGGATAGGAAAAAAGGTTTAAAAATTTAAAAATTGTAGTAATTTTTGAAAAATTTTGGAAAAAAAATGTTTTTAACCATATTTAAGTTTTTAACTAACAAAAATTTTTAATTTATTTTAAAAAATAATACATTTAGCACTATCAAAACGCATAAGTTACATAGAACTTTTCCCCCCAGAAATAATTTTTTCCCATAGTTTCAAGTAATTTCCGAAGTAACTAATACCCGTGAAACTAATTTTTTTGGGGTAACAAAATTGTATAATAACCATAAGATAAGAAGTAACACTTGAAATCACCAGTCCTAAATTTAAAATTAATGTTGAAAAACCACCCGCAGACAAACTGGGTATTTAAAAAACTCTGAAATGCTAACATTTTTAACTCTTGGACCAGTTTTCGTCGTCGTTTTTCGGATGAAATGGAACTTTATTAAGTAAATAGCATATTCTCGTTGTTTTTCCCCTTTCCTTTTGTTATTTGTTCCCCGTAGAAGGAAAACATTGACCCAAAAAAAACCCCGAAGGATGTTGTATCTACCAACAACAATATGGGCACAAAGTTTTTTAAATTTTTTTTATAACAAAAAGTACTGGTTTTATTTTCATAAAAAACCGTTTGTGGAAACTCAAAACCTAAAAAAAATGGTTTTTAAAAAATCCCGATCCAACCATTTTTCACCGAGAAAAGCCGGAAAACAGGTTCCACTATACCTCTTAATATTGACAATTAACGGAGTAAAAATGTTTGAAAAAGGTCTTTTTTAAAGCGTTTTTCCGGTTTTTCTCGGTGAAAATGGTCGGTTTCGGTTTTTTCAAAAACCGGTTTTTGAATTCTACAAACGGTCTTTTTTGAGTAAAGTAATATAGCCAGTTCTTTGTTATGTTGAAAGAAAACAAAGAAACCCCTTTTTAATTATTGTTTAAAAAAATTCCAATTTAAAAAAAAAGGGTTTAATTTTGATTTTAGTAATCTGGTTTTTCGGAAGTCATGGCTTATTTATTTAGCAACTTATAGGCAAAAACCTTTCGTGATTTTGATTTTTCTTTTAACTTAACTTGGAATTATCTGAAGTAAAATAAATGTAGTATGTACCACGGGTTTTTTCATTTTATAGGGGCAACTTACAAACCCTTGGCTCAAAGACCCTCGGCTTTGTAAGATTCTTGCCCTCGAAGGCATAAACATCTTCATAATGCCTTTAATACATAAATAACTATTTAAAACTTAAAATGGTGGTGATCGAAATAACTGATTTTAAGGTTCGCTGACATGACCTAGCATTAAGCCAAGGCAAGCAACTTATATTAAAAACATAGAATCCCACAAATCAAAAATCTGTTAACCCGCATTTGAAAAATATGATAAAAAATAAATAGGACACCCTTTTTGTATTTTAGTAAAGGAAACTTGTTAAAAAAAAACTTAAAAGTAGAAGAAAGCATTAGCTGCAATGGAAAGTACTTACAAAAACACTAATTTATAAGTAAGTACGATAAGACTTTTGTAATAACCTACTTATATACCCTGGGACCAGAACCAAAACGGTTCCAACTGGCGAATACACAAAAAATATTTGATATATAAATGCGCTACCACAATAAATGGTCTACGAGCTAGAGCCGAAAAATCATCGTCATCAGTAATACGGAGTTTCTCCCGTAAAACATTTTCATTTAGTATTTTAATTATGTTCCCGCGCAGGCTGACAACCTATTGGATACAGGGGGTGGCAATAAGGGGTGAAAGTGCAAAGAACCCCGCACAAACCTTATGCAAATTGGCTCCTGGTCAAATTGGCTGAAATTTGGATATGTTGTTCGTTTGCATCCTGAACAAAAGTCTCAATGGGCACAAAGCTCAATTTTGTTTATTTTGGCTCTACAGCCCAAAGCTCCATAGATTCACCATTATTGACTACATAAAGGGTATAATCTCTTCGAAAATTTAGTATTTGCTGCGTTAACAAAATTACCCCTTAATGTTTTTGAGGTCGCTGCATTCAAATCCAATGCCAAAATGATAATATTGACAGTTGACAGCTGTCAACTAGATGCCAAACAAAAAGTAATAATATAATGAAAATTGATAAAATCATCATGTAAATATATATTTTTGAGGTTGCTGAGTTCAAACCTGATATAAAAAATCGATATTGACAGTTGACAGCTGTTAACTAGCTGTCAAACAGCATGTGACAATCAAAATTGATAACATCCACGCGTAAATATATGTTTTTGAGGTTGCTGAGTTCAAAACTGATGTAAAAAAGAATATATTGACAATTGACAGCTGTCAATTAACTGTTAAACAACAAGCAATAATCAAAACTGATAAAATCCACATGGAAATATATCTTTTTGAGGTTGCTGAGTTCAGAACTAGTATTAAAAAATCGATATTGACAGTTGACAGCTGTCATATAACTGTCAAACAACAAGCAATAATCAACACTGATAAAATCAACATGAAAATATATGTTTTTGAGGTTGCTGAGTTCAAAACTTATGTTAAAAGATCGATGTTGACAGTTGACAGCTGACAACTGTGTACTACATTTTTTAATTTTTTTCAGTGGCGTACGTACGGAATTTGACCTTCCTCGGAGTAAAAACATTTGGAGCAGATTTGATCTCTTGATTTTTTTAGTCCGAGGCACGGTTTTACTTATTAAATCAAAGATATTTCTTTGCATGGTGATATTGTTTACGATATTTATGTCATGCACAGAAATGGTTTTATTTTTAGCAAAACCGTGCATCGGATTGAAAAAATCAAGTGACCAATTTTGTTATAAATAATTGGGGATTTCAAAATATTTTTTATTTTAAGAGAAATCAGTGTATTCAATAGGTTGTCACCCTGTGCGAGAACATAATTAACAAAAATAAATGAAATGTTTTTCTGGAGAAACTCCATATTACTGATGACGATGTTTTTTCGGCTCTAGCTCACCGTCTAAAAGAATTTTACAAACATACCGTTTTGGGTAAATATCCAGAAACATATAATTCCCATGAATATAGCCCATGAATTCTTCTTATTTCTAGGCGTAACGGCAAAGTCCAAAATAAGTAACCTTACCCAAAAATGTTGGCAATGCTAAATACAATCGTAGACAAAATTATTCTTCCAAACATATCATTATATCTCATCACAAGTTTGCATAAGTCATCGTGCATTATCCTAAAAGTCCTGACACTATAAAAGGATCTGATTGTAATATAAAACTCAAGCCTTTTTCCCTGACTTTCATGCTTTTGATTGTTGTTTTGTCTTCAAAAATGCCCCGTTTTGTACTCTAACAATTGTTCAATTCGAAATCTCACTTCCAATTTTCTAGCTAAAGCTAGAAACATTAACAACACTAAGTTGTAAAAGTAGAACTCTATATCTCTGAATATAAGATACTTATACCGATCCCACCCAAAATTGATAAGAAAAATGATGCATTAAGCCCCACCAAAGTCCCAAAATGCATAAGTTGCATATGAAAATTCCTCCAGAAATGATGTTTTCATAGCCAAGAGAGGCCCAAGTAATTTGTACCTTCCGGATATAAACAAATTGAAAAAATCATAGAACTTATTTCCGTTTTTGGTATGTAAAGGCAATTATAACGATATTTACAGTAAAAAAAAAATCCCCTGACGTGGTCGACGGTTTTCACTGCTGGGTGGAGTAATCTTAAGGGTTTTGATGTTGCCTGTGACTGGTAACCGTAACCGAAGATTCTAAACCTAAAAATAAAAAAAATCTAAGGGTTTTTTTTATACAGTGGCGAACAAAAGTATAGAAACATGTATCTTGATAAACCTCAAGAATTTTACTGATGAAATATTTAAAAAATTTGAGCTCTTTTTTGTCAAATATAATGATGTTTTGGTATTTTGTTGTTTACTAAAGTATGGAAACATTTTATATATTTTTATTTAAATTTTTCTTAGTTATTGCTCTGCCTTAATAACTTGGGGGAACGGGTATTTCTAAACAATGCCAAAGTGCAAGTATTTTGACTCTGATTTTAAACACAAAATGGGTTTCATTATATCAAAAGGTATGAAGCAAACTAATATTTCAGCGTCTTGACATAAGAAGGGGTACTGTAAGTAAAATTATTAAGCTCTATTTACAAGAGGACTGTTTAGACCCAAGTAAAGATCCCTGCAAGAGAAAATAAAAAATATAACTAGGGATCTTAAGCAGAACGGATACATTGAGAGACTGATTAAAGAACAATCGAAAAATATTTGAATAAAAAAACTCTAATTTGAACAAGATTTTCCCCATGACCAAATATTTATGATTCCATATTTTAAAGAAACCGGAAAAGATCCGCAGAATCGAATAGTATAATATTAAAACGGTATTTAAATCCCAAACCACTCTAAAAAAGTAGTCTTACTAAGACGCCCTGAAGGCCATCAGTTCTCAAAAGTTAATTCCAAAAAATTTGGGGAACTGTAAACGGTCCTGGAAAAGTCGGCGCAAAACAGGTAGCCTGGGTCCCAGGCCGAGGCACCCAGGTAACAGACCGACGACCTAGCCAAAAAAAAAAGATCAGCCAGGAAATGATAGGCCCGGCCATTCTGTGGAATCTCGCAGGCCTCTTTAAAAGTTGGGTAGACAAAATTTTAAAGCGGGGGGACAAACACCAGGACAACGATAGACAAAGCAGTTTAATAAGACCTGCTCGGCCCCAAGTTTACTTCGGACCTACTGAGCCACAGTCGTAAGGTCGTGATAAGGGTGGTCACCTAACAGGACATTAAACCCGAACACCTGAAAAGGCCTGGTGGAGGATAGCCTGTGTAGGTTCTGCCGGGAGGCTGAAGAAACACCCGTACATGTGTGGTGCCACTGTGAAGCACTATGTAGGCTTAGGTTTACTAGGCTTGGTGAGGAAAACCCAAAAACCGGCGAGATTATGGAGTGGCCAGTGTCAAGACTCTGAATCTAGTTAAGAAGGGGGGCCCTGGACAAGGTACTCTAAAGAATGATGGGAAAAAACCACAATAAATCTGGAAAGGTTGCAGTGGGGGAGGTCTTTTTTGCCATCTCCGCTCAAATAATCTAATCTACTAAGACAAAACCCAAAACAACTATGTTTAAAATAATGACTATATCCCCAAAATTTCCCCTTTGAATGTGGGAGGTATAAAAAGGGAAACAAAAGACCACTCGAAGTTAGAGTTAAAGAACAAAAAAAACATAGGAACGAGGTGAAATGTCGTCAGGGATCGCCGAACACGCATCTAAGCAAAAATTATCATAAAAAAACACACTGGAAAAAAGAAAATTTAAAAAAAATAATTGTAAACAACCAAAATTTTTGGGCAAGGTATAATAATTAATAATATATATATATATATATATATATATATATATATATATATATATATATATATATATATATATATATATATATATATATATTATATATATTATATATATATATATATATATATATATATATATATATATATATATATATATATATATATATATATATATATATATATATATATATATATATATATATATATATATATATATATATATATATATATATATATATATATATATATATATATATATAGAAATTAAAGAAATTATTGTTTAAAATTAAGATCCTAGAAAAGCATGCGGATTTGATGATATTACTGTAAAAGCTATTAAAACAGTCAAAAATGAATGAAATAATTCTAACACTTTTGGGGTAGAATTATTTTTTAAAACATCTTTTTTTCCAGAACAAATGAAATTTCAAAAGTATCACCTATATTTTAAAGTGGTGAATCTAGTAACCCCAAAATAATTATAGACATTTCCGTTTCATCAGTATTTTAAAAAATTTTTAAAAAAAAACATGAATAAAAAATTAGTCGTCCTCTTTTCGGTCATGTGGCAGCAGTGAGTTTAAAGAACTTGAACGGTCAGGGCTGAATTTTTTAACTATTTTTTTTTTTGTTGAAGTCCTCAGCGAAAAGAAGAAACAAACAAGTGCATCGGATTATTTTCATTAAGACAATGCCATTTCACATCTCCAACAGACTTTTTAAACCCTTAAAAGTCGATTTAAAAAAGTCACCCCCTACAATCCTGTTTTGGGCCCAAAAAAGTACTTCTTTTGTTCCAAAATTAAGAATAAATTGGGGGGAATTTTTTTCGTTGAGAAGAAACCGATGATGCATTAAAAAACCAAATGTTCTGTAGGTGTCTCAAGCGGAATAACAAAAAAATGCTTTGACAAGTCGTTCAAACCCATGCAAAATTGTATATAGATCATAAAGAAGAATATTTTAAAAAGTATTAAAATAATTTTCAATAAATAATTGTTTCTGTAATACCTATTATGCTTTAAATAAAACAGTTCCATCATATTGTCCCTTACTTTAACTAGCAGAGTATCTAATAAAGTTTTTGCCTTACCTAATAAAACAAATGCAACTGGGTACACTATCCTTCTTTGCTGTAAGATCAGAAAGAATTTCTTGATGTAAAAAAACTGCAAATGGTGGGTTCTTTTTTTAAATATATGTATTTTTTCTAAGGGCTGACTTTAACCATTGTCAGAAATACTGACATTAAATAAAGAAGAAATTTTAAAAACCCAACAAAAATAACCCATAAATATAATTTTGTTAATAAAATTAAATTAATTAAGTTATAACTTTTTCTTTTTAACATTTACTGACACAAATTTGGTCTGTTATCGACTTTTTAAATTTTTTATGTCTACTTCGAAAAATTGCGAAGCAAAAATACATCTTATGTTCATATTGGGCTTTTAATAGTTTTCTTGTTCAAAAATTTCGAAGTTTATCTTTTAATTAAAAATTAAAGACCTTATTAAAAGGGCTGGGCTTAATCGATTTAATGTAAATGTTGTTTTTTTTGTAAGTGAGGTTTTTAATTGCTAATTGGCAGTTAATGGTTGAAAGAAAACGTTAACTAAATATATGTGCAGTCTCATTAGTAGACAACTTTTTGTAGTAATTTATTGGATTTTTATCTATTTGTATCCTTTTGTTATGATCCGATAATGAATTCAGGGGTATGAAACTAGATCACAGTGTAGCAAACTTGCTTGTTTCATGCAGCTATGTAAGTAGTATGTAAGATAACTTTGAAGAGTACTGACATATGGTAACCTTATTAAGGGGTTAACGATGAAAAATTAAAATATTAAAATATCCATAATTTTGCAGGACAAATGTTGTGTTTGTCCGTTTCGAACGTAAAATGCGAAATCATTTTTTTTTCAGTTTGACTCGCATTAAAACTGGTGATCGAAATAGATTTTCAAATAAAAATGTTTTTTTAAATGTTATTTGCCAAATGGATTTTAAAGGAGATTGATAACTGGACCAAATTTGATCCAAATTTACAGATGCTAAAATCACTGGACGACAAAATATTATATGTGACATGAAAAGAATTAAACAGATTTTTTTTTGATAATAGACATACAGGATACCGGGGTTTTGTGGGAAAACCCCGGATCCAGGTAGAACATCGAAAAATAATCCAAATTCATAAAAAAAAAAAATCCTACAGGCCTTCATTACAAGATACAGCCGCCTAAAGGGCCCGCTGAAATTTTTTTTTTAAATTACTTTTAAACTACTCATTAATTTAAAAAAAATTTTATGTGATAAACACTATTAAGGATTTTAAAAAGATACCCCTTTAAAAAACATTTCCCCGTTTATTTGGGGGCGGACTAGGTTGTACACTTTAATGCCTTTTTTTTTCACGCTGTATTTAAAGCCTCGAAAAAATTTTTTGGATACCTGGAACCTTACACTAAAATTATCAAAAAAATGTTTTTTGGAAAAAAAAATTAAAAAACTAGCTAATTTTTTTTTTTTTTTTTAAAAAAAATGTGATATTTTTCTTTTTTCTGCTCACCAAATTGCGATTCCCGTTTCAAAGAACAGAAAATTTCATTTAAGTTATTTTTTAAAAAATCATGTTTTAAAAATTAAAAAAAAATTATAAAAAAAAAATTCAATTTTTAATTCGAACAAAACAATTAATTAAAAAAACTTAAAGAAGTTCAACGTGGGCTCCGTGAACTCTAATACATTCGGGCCCCGACAATCGAGGACTGCTGCACTCCCCACAATAACCCTGGATTGTTTCTTATATCATTAAAAAAAAAGTGAAATTTTTTTGGGCATATCGAAGTGGAATACACTAAGGTTTTGAGATGACCCCATAGAAAAAATCTAATGGTGTTATACCGGGGAGCCCAAAGGGAGGCCAGGCAATAGGTCCTCCTCCCTATCCAACAACATTATTTAGGTGGCCCCCAACAACGCTAAATGAGGTGGGGTCCTATAAAAAAAAAACATATTTGGCGGGTTGCAAATGGCAAATCTTCTAAAAAACCCCGGAAGTTGTTCTGGAGGAACCCAAATAAACCCCGTTAAGTCTGGGGGAAAATATGAATGGCCCAATCAAATAATTGCCAATGCCCCCTCCCAGATATTTATTGACTGGAATTGATGTTGATAAGAGAAACAATAGTAGCAGGGGGTTTTATCATCAGCCCATACATGTAAGTTATAAAAATTTAAATTCCATTTTTGGTAAACCCTGCTTCATCCGTAAAAGAATCACTAAAAAGTTAGGGTTAATTCGCTGCTGATCTGTTTGCGAAGTGTATTCTACGAGCAAAATCCCAGGAATTAGTTCATCCGGGGGGGGCTTTTTTGGTCCCCAAAATTTTTGAAGCTAAGCGGCTAATTTTCAGTGCTCGTTGGGGGAATCAGCTACAGCATAAAAAAGTTTCCTCAATTGTATGAGTGCTGTTTTTCTCCACCACCATTATTTTTTTTTTTTTAAAAAGTCCTAATAGCAAAGAAAGTCAAAAAACACCCTTTTAGTGGAAAAAAAAAACCACCATTTTTCCTTGCGTTGATCAACTCGTTGAAATGTCTTCTGATCTGGAAAATGCGATTAGAAATCTTCTTTGTACAACCTTTTTTTTTCCAATGCCTTGCAAGACGCGGGCCCCTAAGATGCATATTTGCATACTCAATAAAAGTAAATTCCATATTTTTTGGAATTTAAATTAAATTCACCAAGAAATCCCAAAAATTAAAAAAAAATTTTCGATTAAAGGGGGAAATATGTTGACAAGTAAAAAATGATAAGTTCTAAATGATAGGTACTGTATTTGAATTTGTAGTTATAGCAACGTTTGCAAAAAAGTGCGTTCAAAAAAAATTAAAAAAAAAAAATTCCGAAGAAAATAAGATACAATACCATTTTTTTTAATTTTTTTTCAGTTTTTTTGTTTTTTCTCAAGAATGACAAAAACAAACATAGGTTTCATTTTTTAAATGTTGTAAATGTATTTTAGGGGACCACTGCATTTTTAAGACATATTTTTTTAAATTAAATAACTTAAAATGAAATTTTTTCCCTTCTTTGAATGACTGGGGGATCGCAATTTGGGGGGGCAGAAAAAAAAAAAAAAATCACATTTCTTTTTTTTAAAAAAAAAAATTTGCTAGTTTTTAATTTTTTTTTCCCAAAAAGGTTCATTTTTTTGATAATGAAAAGAGTACCTTTTCTTTAGCGTAAGGTTCCAGGTATCCAAAATATTTTTTTCGAGGCTTTAACTGGGTGTTAAAAATATAGGCATTAAAGTGTACAACCCCGTCCCCCCCGGGAAAAAAAAAAAGGTAAAGTATTTTAAGGATATCATTTTTTTAAAAGGTCCTTAATAGTGTTTATCACATAAAATTTTTGTTAAATTATACCGAGTAGTTTAAAAGTCATTTAAAAAAACCAATTTCCCCAAAGGCGCCTTTTTTGGGGGCTGTATCTTTGTAATGAAGGCCTGTAAAAATTTTTTTATAGGAACTTTTGGTGTTTTTTTTCGATGTTCTACCGGGGTCCGAGATATTTCCCACAAAACCCCCGGGCCCCCTGTATTTTTTTAAGAAAAATTTTAAATTTTTTTTTTGTGTATAATAAACATATTATGTAATAAATTAAAATTTTTTTTCTTAATGCTTATAAATCGGAACAAAAATAAGAAATGCATCACATTAACAAAGAAGTGGTAAAAATACATAAAAAATAATCTAATTAGTATTAGGGAGCAGAAAAATATGTAAGTAACTATATGTTTTTTTTATGCAAGTTCAAATAATGTACCGGGTGTCCAAATAAGAAAAGACGCCGGCTGTATCGGGGAAACTATTTATCGCACATCGTTGGGGAAAAATTTTTTTTTAAGTAAAAAGGGGAAAGGGGAAATAGCTGAAAATTATTTATAAGTTTGTAACACTACCGCGAATGGCGCAAACGCAACGAAAATTTAAAAAAAAAACCTTTTTTTTTCTCCGAAAATAGCTAGTATTAGCTATGGGTTTGAATAAAATTTAAAGTTCTTTAATTGCCGCCTTTTTTTCGATCCCCAGTTTGTGGCTTACCAACTAGAGAGCATTTTTTAAAAAAAAACTCTTTTTCGGGTTTTTCTTGAGAAAGAAATACGACAATATATATTTTTTATTGTGGTTTTAAAAGGAAAAAACAACCTCCCTTTGGGGAAAACCGCGTTTCAAAAAAATTTTTTTGTTGTCAATTTTTTTTTGGGTCCCTTTTTTTTCAAATAATAAATAATTATATTATTTGTGAGCAAAAACTAATTACTGTAGAGTAAAACAATATATATAATAAACAATAAATATTGGAAACTATTTTAAATTTTTTATTGTATCCACTAGAGAACAGAATGAACAATCGAAAACATGAAAATGCCGTAATTGGCGCATTTATTATTTCTAGTTTTATTAGTCAAGGGCTTAAAAAAAAAAAACAGGAACAAAAGATAAGAAAACGGCATGTTTTATTTCGGTTGAGGGGTTGTTATTCCCCAATCCAATTTTTAAATAAATAAAGGGGCTGCATGGTATACGCTACATTTGAAAATCTCATTTTTTTTTAAAACTAGATTCTAAAAAGGGGGAACAACACCTTTTAAATAAATTTATAACCTTTTTTAGTTTTTTTTAAGCCTACTGTTTAATATTTAAATTAGATTTAATTTTTTCCCTTTTTACGGCATTTCGGTTTTTGATTATTTATTCTTTCTCTAGTGGATACAATACAAACTTTAAAATAGTTTTCAGTATTTTTTTTTCTACATTTTTGTCGGTGTTACTTTTGAGAAAAACCCTTTTAACTGGCAAAACACATTTCATCCATAGCCTCGGCACCAAAAAAAATTTGGATTCCTTTTCGAGCCAGAAAGATTTCTCTTCTTCCAATCTGTATACTCTGTATGTATCCCAAATCAGATCCTCTTTAGAATATTTTTTCATGTCGGGGAAAAAAGGGTCCCCTACAATCGGGATTCTGGATCCATTCAAAAAAGGGGGCCTTCGTCCTATTAATGACCCCCGGGGACAGATAGGTTTCCCCTTCTTGCCCCCCTCAAAAGGTGCCCTTTTATGGGAAATTTTTTTACGGTTTCTGCTCAGAGTTTTTTTGGCCGTATAATTCCTTTTCTGGGAGCCCCAGCAGAAAAAACACGTAGTGAAACCCTTTTTGCACCCTTTTTTCAGTTCATTTTTAAGAGGCCTCGAACTTCACGCTTTCTTCGTCCCTAGAGTGCCAAGACTATGGAACCTGCTGCCCGCAGAAGTTTTTCCTTCTCCCCCCCAATCTCCAAATATTTAAGTCGGGTGTGAACAAACTCCCCCCCATCACATTTAAGACACCCACGGTACGTTAGTACTTGGGGATCAACC
The DNA here is from genome assembly GCA_019359885.1 of Listronotus oregonensis. NCBI lineage: Eukaryota > Metazoa > Arthropoda > Insecta > Coleoptera > Curculionidae > Listronotus > Listronotus oregonensis. The sequence goes on along the minus strand of JAHBCN010001672.1, from coordinate 33,818 downwards.
TTCCCTAGCCAAGTTTTTAGTTTCAGATAAGCCAATCAGATTATTTCGTGGAAGAGTGGGCGTCCATTTTCGAGGAGATGTCTTCCAGGCTATAACTCTGGGTCTAATGAATATTTTAAGCTAAAAATTTATATGTATCTAATTTTGGGGCCCATTCATATAGGTGTATTTTTTTAATATTTTTTTAAACAATGGGGGAAAATCTGTATTGCATTAAACAAAAAAAACGTGTAATTTATTTTCTATTTTTGAAATTTTTGTGCCCTCTACAAGGGGTTTTATTTTGTAACCAAAAATAAAAAAAAGTAAGTAAGAAAAATAACAAAGCAGATTTATTGCAAAAAAAAACACAAATAAAAAAAAACTGGGAAAAAATGCATATGTTAAGCGCTTTATATTCTGCTTTATGGTAAAAGTGAGGCATAATTTTACGAGTTTAAGTCTAAGCAGATAAATCCATCATTCTTTTCGCCTATCACGCAGTTTTGACTTTGTTTTGCTTCACATCGCTCGACGCTTGTGTATGACATGGAAATCTAGGAAACTCCAAAGTATCAGCATTTTCGATATATAATTTGAGGTTGTCATCAGTGATATTCGCTAAGACGGGAGGGGTGACGTTAATTCCATCCAGTTAATAAGTTCGACATAATCAACAGCATTAAAGTTTAATTTTGGAACGATATATTCTCGAATCTTTTCGGAATGTCCCACAGTCCCCAGATTTTTTAAAAAGCGCCTGAGACCAAGTTCCCCGGATGGTCTGCGATCATCCGATATCATGTAATAATATGTTTTTCCCGGATTTAGCGAAGTAAGCATTACGTTGTATAACGGGGTCTATTATTTCTTTTAAATTATTGCTTAAGTGTCGTGTTAATTGGATAGATTTGGAATGTCGGGGGCCCACCCTTTCATGAAGGGTGCATTTTATCGAAAACCATCGGTGCTTAGACTTTTATAACAATTTACAAGAATTGAGATTTTCTGAAGGATTTTCACAACTAATGTAAAACCGGGAAGCCGTTTTTTTTAGTCAACCCCTCGTATGCGATAGTTTGCGGGTGCGAGTTGGCCAGTTCGGTGGACAGTTTCCGTGAGAAACGGCCTGACATATTTTTTACAAATATTGCTGGTTTGTATTTGGGATCTTCTGATTTATTTCAGGCAAACATCCAACAACGGGAACGAAATCTATTATGGGAAGTGTTTCACGGTTCTCAAGCATTTTTCCAATTGGGCCTAAATTCTGTGTTGGACCAGTGGTTCGCCCATCTAGGTGATAAAATAGATGTCCTAAGGGAGCCATTGGCATGTATCTGACAAATAAACCACTGAAGAGGTCTTTAATTTCTCTAAATATCTTATGGCACCATTTTTAGGCCTGTATTTACTACAGTGCCATCACAACCAATTACACACATTTTATCAAAGCTTATGTTTTTACACAGATTCGTAAATACTTTTCCCAATGGATTTTCTTTCGATTGGGACACGGCATACATAAACAGAACCAGGTTCTTCTATTATGGAAACATGCTCTTCTAAAATTGCGGCGATGAAATCGCCCATCTTTTCTTCTTGATACAGTGCCCAATCTTCCTTCCATCGAAACGATGTTTTTTATATAAAGGTTAGCATCAGCGTTTCTTTACCTATTACAGGTTTTTACGAGCCTTCGAATTTTATTTTTATCAATTACATTTGCCCAGATTTTCTTCTGTCACCATCCAACATCTTGTAACCGCCCGATGCAATCGCTGCGGATTCCCATCTGAGATTCAACTGACCCGCAAGTTCTCCCAACGTCGGAAGTTTGGTGATTTCCAACATGGGTTTTGATGCGGTCGATGAAGTGCTAGGAATAGGTTGGGGTTTTTCCATCCTTTATTTGGGTTTGATCCTGTTTTTTTTTTAGTGTGTAAGGTAGATGATTTGTCTGGATTTGGAACTATCAATTTTGTATTTTTTCTTTTGTTTCCTTTTTTTGTAATTTTAAAAATCTTTCCGTTTCCTTCACATCAACAGGTCCGGATTTCCGATTTATCTTTGACCCCAAAAAAAGGTTTGTTCTTTCAGTGGTACCTTAGGGATTTTCACAGAACAAAGAGGAAATTGATTGGCACTTGCAAGAGAACATCAAAGTTTATTTCGCTTTTGGGCCCAAAAAAAATGTGATATTTTTAGTTCATTTTTTTTATTTTGTCTTATTTTAGGAAACCTTAACAATTGTAAATCTCTTATGATATTTTCGGAACTGTCTGATTCGCTCAGATGAAACTGTCGGAATTGACGCCTATTCCATATTTTCTGGATTTTTAAAACAACACATTTTGAAATATCTAAAAAACTTTTTTCCCTTTTCGAATATTTTACTTTAAGTTCATATCTGACATAAAATTTAAATTTTTAACACATCCTTAATAGTTGGAAAAACTTACAGTTAAGTTCTTTGATCCCAAAATTGGACATTCCATTGTTTTCCTAGTGACTATGGTTTTTTTTCCCACTCATTTTAACAAACGCCGTTAAAAAAACAATAATTATAAGATTAACAAATTTTTTAATTTAAATCTTAAGTCGCGTCGTTCGGCGAATTACAAGTTCTGCCTAAAAAAACTGATTTAATGCGATAAATTTAAGAGTTTTTTGGCTGCGTTGCCAAAAATGTTATAACATTTCTAAGTGTATATAATAATAATTAGGTTTATAATAATTATATAAATCTTTATAATAATAATAATAATAATTATTATTTTATATACAATAAAAAATGTGAAAAATATGATATTTTTGTTTTATTAATAGGGAATGTAGGGCACAAGATGACCTTCAATCTAATTAAAAAAATTTTCCCAAATTAGGTAAATTAAAAAAAGGGATATTTTGCGGGTATTGCGTTTTTGAAATTCAAGTTTTCAATTTTTGGCCCACCCTAATGTATCCAAACACATAAATAAAAAGATAAAAAATCCAAAGTTTTATTTTTTTATTTTTCCCCTTTCAAAAAATCCTAAAAATGCATAGGAATCAGACCGTCACCCGAAATTTTCCTTTAATTTGCAAAATAGGTCTTATGTCTATAAACTATTAACTTTTTTAACTAGGCGTAAGGCCCCCTTTTATTTTTTTCAAAATAAACTGTCATGCTTAAAACTAGAACTCTCAGACATACAGGGAAGGATTTCTGTACAAAAAAAAAAAAAACAAATTTTTTAAAAAATAATACTGTTATATTATTATTCAATACTTTTTATAAATTACTAAGGTAATAAATGTGAAACATTCCTTACTTTTAACAGAATAGAATCAAACATAGGGGAAATAAATCTCTAATTTTAGCAGTTTAGTCATCCTATCTTTTTTTTGGATCACTTTTCTTTTTTTAAACATTAAAAATGTTATTAAATTAGATTTCATATATCTTTAAGTCAAAAAAAAATGTTTGGCATAATTTTAGCAAAAAAAACATTTATGTTACAAATTAATTTGGGGATTTGGGAAAAGTACTGAGTCTTTATCGAATCGCCATGCAATGTAAAAATTACAAAAAACTGAACAAATACAAACTAAAAATTTCTGTTGCTTTTTAAAGTTTCCACATCACACTTCTTAGTCACCTGCGTTAAGAATCAATTAAAATTTAATTTTTGGTATAGAATAACTTTTTGTGGCTTTTGAAGTTTTATTCAAAAAAAAAAATTAAAATTTAATAAAATGTATGTTTTTTTTAAATATTACTATTCTATAATATTATTGGACGACATAACTTCTAAGATAAGTCGATATGAAACAATCATAGCTACTTGTGTTGAAATAGTGGAGGATTTTATGCGTAGTGAACATTAATTTTCAAGTAAAACATTTGGATCCAGCAATAAGTTACACTTAATAAAAACAGCGTAGTAGATTTTGTTTATTTACTTTTTGGTAAACCTGAACGCAGTTAAAATTTTTCGTTTAAATAATTAGTACAAATTTTGTATGAAAAAGGGGTTTTCCCCAAAAGAATGATATGATTTTGTAATGATTGTAACCATGGTAATAAAGTTATACCTGTCACTAGTTGTCATTTATGTTTAGTAAACCGACAATTTATTATTGCTAAATACATGCTCCAAGAATGTCTGATTATTGTCCAAAAATTTTACGTTCTTTTTTGAAAACTTTTCCCATTCGCGGAATTTTTGGGCTAAGTAATCGTCCTTCGGCTTGATTCGTCGCATCTTTAGAAATTTGAAAGTAATTTTATTCTTCACGATTAAAAACTCCGTAAGGCGCCGAAATGCCCGAACTGTTGGGAAGCTGCGCTGTAAAAGATAGTGTGGGAAGATCCAAATTTATCAATTCCTCGTCGTGCTCAAGAGTTAGGGTTTTAAAATCTAAGGCTAAGGCCAACGGGCCAAAACCCCTTGATGCTTTGAGATTGAACATTGAACGCTGCATTCGTGAGATTACGCCCGATTTATTGCAAAAAGTCTTCGAAAAGGATTCGTCGAATTCACTCGTGTACAAAGCCGGGGTGAAATTTAAACGACGTGCTATTCAAAACATAAATGTTATCGATTGTACTTAAAGATAATATAAAAGTGTGGTTTATCTGAAATCATTTCTATTTTATTTAATTTTAAAATCATATGTTTTTTGGAAAAACCCCTTTACTAAAGTTAAATACGTTCGCCCATTGCTCTAAATTTCCCGACAACTCTACCGCTTATATTAATTGTCATTGTTATTTACGAAAGATGGAAAGTTTGATGTCATTTATAGCACGTGTGCCCAATGTGTTAACCCCACTTCGTTATCATCGTATAACCGTTCCGGGTTTAAAAGGACAGGACTTATGAATAGGATGTCTCATCTATATATTGCTCCAAACTTTAAATCACCAAAAGTGGCTGTAAAACATTATATCCCCAAATAGCAATTATACCTAAAAGTAATAATTATTCATTACATCGGCAACAGTGTTACGTGCAAACTTCCATAAGATATTATTCTTGACAAAATGGTGACCCTAAATATTAGTATAATTTAATGGTTTACACTGTTGCAAATCTACCTAAAAATTTCCCTAAATGCTACTTGAGAAGTTTTATAAAATATATTGACTTAAGTCTGTATTTTTCTGATCTTTATATTTTTTGACTCCAAAAGCTATTTGGAGCATAATAAAATTTTTAATAAATATTTAACTCTTTTTTCGACACAACGATAAATCCCCGTAGATTTCACAAACCTACCATCAGAGGGCATATTGTTTACAGAAAAAAATCAGTACAATAAACAGTAACAATTTACAATGATAGTGCAAAAATCATCCCAAGGGGGTTAAACAGGACCTTATCTGTGGCTTTCTACATACACTGCTCAAAAAAAAAATGGAATACTTTTAATAAACTTGTAAAACATTAGCTTGGGGTTTTAAAAAAAAAGGTTTTCTTAAAAAGGAAGGTCTTGAAAAAACATAATTCATGTCAGATGAAATTTCTTTAGCTTTAAGTTTTTGAGATATCGACGTTTTAAATTTTAAAAATGATCGTTATATATCTCAAAAAATATAAGAGATACAAAAATTTTTTGGAACAAAAAAAAAAGCTTTCTTTTGTCATATTAAAAGTAATATAAATATTTTTGATAGGATGAATAATAAAGGAGATATATTTATATTTGACACTTTGTTTTTTGTACCTTCTTTAATTTGTAAGTTTTTTCTTAGGCATAAATGATTAATCAAATGGCACATTCTTTGATTTATTGTGAGAAAATGTTTGTCTTTTGAAGCTTCATCTGAATATAGTTAACGCCTTAAAAGTTTCAAATGGACTAAGAGGTGTTCCGTTAATATTTTTGGGCAGTGTATTTAAAAAAAATGTTTAATAACGATCTTCTGTATTTATTCCCACAGAATCCACAAGAATTCCCAAGAAAAAAATTAAAACAAAAGATATACGATAAAAAATTAACATTTTCTTAATGGAATCGCTTCCCTTTTTTTTGAAAGTGACATTTTTTTTTTAGTAAGTATTAAAAAAAGCATTGCCGTTCATTTTAGTAACAACAAATTTAATTTAATTCTTAAAAAAATTTGAATTAAATTAAAACTTATTTGTTACCTTTTTAAATTTTCTAATGTGTAAGACGGAAAAAAAAGAGGTTTTTAGCCTTTTTTAAACCCCCTTAACTTCAACTGAAGTGCTAACATTTTTTTTTTCAAATTTTTAAAAAGAAAAAAAAAAAAGAGCTATTTCCCCAAAAGTTATACATTCTCGTAAAAAAGGGTTTTTAACTACCCTCTAAAAATAATTTGTACAAGTTCACTTCTTGAATTTTTTTTTTTTCTGAAAGAAAGGGTGATTTTTTCAAGTGGGTTATCCAAGAACATTTTGAAAAACAATCTTTTTTTACTTACTATTCCTCAAAAATAAGGGGTAATTAACCTTTTTTTAAGGGGATTAAAACAATAAATTTGCATTTGAAAAAGTTTATGACCAGATAAAAATTCTAAGCACTTCTAAGTTGCATTTTATATTATACATAAAGAAAATATAAATTTTATTGTTCTTTTTTTTTTTAATTAAAACCCTTTTTTTTAAGAACCCCAAAAGATTCTAAAAAAAAATACACAAAAGTTTTTTTCCCTTTTTTGGTAATTGTATCGAAAGTTCCCCCCTCTCTGATTTTGACCAAACTTGGTATCCCCAAAATTTTTCTTTTCAAATATCATCATCAAAGTTAAAAATAACTTCTTTTTTACAAATTCTTTATTTTTACACAAAGGGGGACCAATATTTTATAAACACCATTTAAAACCTTTTTTTTTTTATTTTTTTTCCCCCTTTTTCTTAAAAATTAAAAAGTTAAGTTCAAAAGCGGGTCTTTTTTTTGCAAAAAACCCCCTAGTGTATATATGGTTGCGGCCACATTCCGTGTGAAAGTGGAGGTTTGCAATTAAATGAAAAAAGGTGTAAAATAAAAAAAAAATTTTTTTAAAAGGTGTTATAAAATATTGTATCCATTTAGTGTATAAATAAAAAATATTAAAAAAAGGGGGAATATCAAATAAAGTTAGTTTTTTTTTTGCCTTTGATGAAAAATTCTAAAACAAACTTGGGGAAACTTTTTTTTCAGATTCGTAATCACGCCCAAAAAAACCCCGTATACCAAATTTGGTCAAAATCGGGAAGGCAACTTTCAAAACAATTACCCCCTTTTTTTTAAAACGAAGAAAGTCACAAACATAGCCCCTTCAGTTCTCGTTGGATGACCCTCGACATTATTAAACTTTTAACTAGTTTATTACAAGTAAAAAATCCTAAACCCAAAATAATTTACCATTAAATCTAAAATGAAGTCTAAAAACAATGGGTTTCCCATTTTTGTCGAATTTCGGTTTGACAAATTTTTCTCCCGACTATTTCAACAGTCATCATTGGAATTTTTCCTTCAATATATACAACATCGAATCAGTCATTTTCCATCACATATATCTTATCATTAACAATATTTTTTTAAAATAGATGAACACTCATTTGTGCTCACTATACGATTGAAAATCATCAGAACGACTAGAAAAAAAGGAATTGTGGGGTATCAAGATCAGCATATCTCTGCTATTGGTACTGCGAAAGTGTTACAGAGACTTAGGACTGTCAGTTTTATTCATCTTTTTGGGGCTTTTCTGTTAATTTTGGTCATTATTTAAGTGTCCGTCACTTTTGACGTAAAGGTTTTTTTAAAAAAACCCGGGGTATCGGATCATAATTCGTTTAAAACCCTTTACTCCGATTCATCTAATAATGTATCGTCCTTCCCGCCTAGAGATTAAACATGATCTATCAGTCTCGGTTTCATTGTTTTGCCTGAATTCCTTCTTCTTCTTCAGATGTTGCAACTTCGGACTGACTTTAGCTAAATTGTTTATATTTGTTCCAGAGACTAAGAGGACAGGTTTTCGGCTACGGGGTGTCATCATAGTTTCCTAGTGTAAAAAAGAATATTTTGTAAGAAATGTTGTAAGTTTACTTTACAAAATTGTAAAACTTATTGCTGGTCTCAGCCAAGGCCTCGACTTTATTTTTTTATTGGCAGGCATTAAAAAAAATAAAAAATTTGGTCTGACATGCGTACTTTATACCGTCAAATAAAATATTACTATAATTATACTATAGTAATATTTTATTAGGCTGAAGGACCTCGGTCGATGGCCTTTTGGGTAATGCCAATAAAATACTTATAAATAAATAAATATTACTATAACAAATGTTTTAAAAGCAATAAAAAAAATAGCGTAAAGTATTCGTGGATAACTGGTCTTTAAAACACCCTTTTTTATGTCGAGAAATCGCGCGTGTTTTAAAGACCTTAATTAAAATTACGAGGCCTCCAAGTAAATGGATAACCATTCACCCTTGTTGGGGATGGTCACACCGAATGTAGGCTGTGAACACCATTGACTGCGAAGCAGCCACCTTAAGAACAATTGTAATCAATACAACTGAACGTTAAAAAAGGGGGTTTCAAAAACCAATCTCGGTTGACAGGTTAATTAATTGTGCGCCATGTAGGTGTATTACACAAACATTTAAAAGTTCTTTACACAACACACTTAAAAAAAAAGGTTTCTTGTTCACGGTATTGAATTTAAAGGGCTCTTTTCCAATTCCAATGGTGACGTGCAGCACACTAAAGCAGTTTAAACAAATGGGAAACGCAGTATTTTCCCCAAAAATGCAATATGAAATTAAAAAATTTAAAATTTTGAGCCTTGTTATTTGAACTAAAAGGAAAATGCTGCGCACCTACTACAATTCAAGAGGAATGTTTTGTAAAAGAGGAATTAACACCGACAGAAATGCATGCGAGTTCCTAAAAGTTTATGGAGCTTCTTCTCCTTTATTATCCACTATTAAAAAATGAGCTGCTGAGTTTAAACGTGGTCGTACCAGCATTAAAGATGTTTCGGGGGAAGGATGGTTAAAAAGTGTAACAATACCAGAAATTATGTAAATAGTAGGCACCTTAAAAGAACGTGTTGAATATATATCTGCATGAAAAATTAAATAAAAAAATAAAACCTTTGCGCAAAATGGAAAATGGGTGTACTATTATTAACGGCTGATCAAAAAAAATCGTAAGGAAATTTCTAAGCCATGTTTGAAATATTTAACAGGATTTATAATTATGGATGAAACTTTGATTCAACATTATAGTTTAAAGTCTAAAAAGCCGTTCAAACAGTGGATAGAAGCAAGATGTCTAGCACCTAAAATAACAAAATCCTTTACTTTAACTGGTAATATTATGGCAGGCATCTGTTTTATGTGATGCTAAAGTCATTTTGCTTATTAATTTACTTGAGGGGGGCAAACTTCAAATTTGTTGCAGTTTTTAAAAGCCACTTAAGGGGGGCGAAATCTTTAGAATTTCCAAAAAATCGTTTCATTTTTTTATATTTTGAATGTATAATATGGTAAAAATATATTGTAAACCCGAAAGGTGAAATATTTTTATGGAGATATTGTCAAAAACGCCAGCGTCCGCAATATTTAAATGTGATTATCTTGAAACTGTCTTTTTAAAAACTGCTTGTGCTGTAACTTAAAAAGTTATTGACCGATTAGGCTGAAATTTTCAGGGGTTTCTCTTTATAGTACTATCGGAAGGATGTACCTAAAAGTTTAAAGATATCGGGTAATAAATAATTTTTTTGGGGTCAAAACTGTTGAAAAAATGGTCAAAAATTTGGACCTTCGATTAAACAGCCGATAAAATTTAACTTTTTAACTTTTTTATTATTTTATAGGTTTTTCTTCCCTTTAACATATCAGTAATCAAACAAAAATCTCTTTTATTTCAGATAAATAGAATAATTCTGACAGCTGCAGCAGTTTTCGATGCCTCGAAGCAGACGCTTGAAGAAATATTCTGCAGGGCCGCCATTTTGTTAAAAAAGATCTGATGTTTTTTTAAACTTTAACAATGTAAAAAAAAGATGTCAAAAATTAATAAATGATCCAATTATTTGGTCACCCAAAAAAAAACAGTAAAATTGATTGATTTTACCCTGTCCAAATGTGTCTTCCCCTTTAAGTTTAGAAAAAAAATTAAAAACACAATTTGTAGTCACAAAGGTTAATATTAAACATGCTTTTTTGTGACACATTATGTTATAAATATTAAGTCTTCGTGGCAGTGAACAAAGACATAAAAACACAGCATAAGCACATAAAGATAAGGCACACAAAATCAGGCAAATGCATAGAAAATAAAAATGGTAAAAACAAACATTAAAACAAATATTTCGGCAATCGTTTATTAATGAGTATTATTAACGTATACAAAATCATGCAATAATAGCCCTGATTAATGCCTGATTTTTTATTAATAAACGATTATAGTATAGGCAACTAAAAATACACAAAACAAAACATTGCCTTTAATCTCAACTCTTGTTGGTTAAATAGCTATTAATTTAATACAAATCTACTTCCATGTCTTACCTGCATTGCCCTAGGCATTCTCTGTGCAGATCTAGTTATAGGCGACATACTTTTCCTGTCTTGACCTTCGGGAGTGAACACGTCGCCCCCGCTATTTAAATGGGGTCGACATGCCGGGGTACTAGTTAGATATTGTCCGGGTCCTCCCGAGACATCACCTGGTCATAAAAACAATTGTTATGACCACAGCACTTATAAAACTACATTAAATATAAAGATTTTATGAAAAATGTAAGGTGTTCAAATAAAAAAAACTAGATACTAGGTTATTTAATAAGTTTTGTCGTTCTATAAGAAAAACACAATTTTATGATAAGAAATCCATTTTATTATTGATGTAATCATTCTAAACTTTAATATACAGTAAAATCACTGCTTATAACGACAATCCGGATATAATGACGAATGTAAATTAACTTATTTAAAACCATATAAAAAATAAGGTAAATACAACAGAATATAACGACTTCGCTTTAACGACGAATCCGGCTATAGCGACAAAATTAATCTGTTTATGAATTGTTCTTTTCAGTTAATACAATGAATATTGACGGTTGCGGTACAAAAATTTATAAAAGGTGGGGAATCCCCGGACTTTGTTTTCATATGCACGTTATATTAATATTCGTACATGGTCTTTGATTATATTTACGTGGCTTCTGAGGCGTTTATTTTTAAAGACAGAAAAAAATGTTTTATATAAAAATATAGCATTTGTTCCATATTATCTTTTGAAATTATCAGTAAAAAAATATCGCAATAAAAAAATGGAAAAATATCGGCAACTTCAACTTTTTTAAATGAAACACCCTGTATATTATGCGCTACAACGAAAGTTCTTTTTTTTTCTGATTTCAAATATTGATGAAATTTGGATAAACCATTTTTGAGATATTTTAGGTTAAATTATTAATAAATTACAGAAAAGTTTCATATTAGTATCAAAAAAGCCATGGAAACAATAAAATTGTTATGTTGCTGAATTTGGTGAGCGTTTTCTCTGGACCAATAATGTTGATTTCTTTATTTTTGTGATTTAACATTCCTGCTAAAGTAAAGGAAGACTTGTCGGTAAATAGAATTTTATTTAAAAACTTTGGATCCTGCTGCATAAACCTAGCTATTTCCAATGCATACTTAGGTCGGTCCTGCATGTTTTGTTGGGGAAATTCTGAACGGCATAAATTTATAAGGATAAAATTTGTAAAATTTTAAAGTTAAATAAATTTTATAATCTTTTTTTAAGTTCAGATCCGCATCCGAGATTGATATTTCAGGATTTTCTAAAATTTTAAAAATATTTTTTTAGAAAAAAAAATTTTTGGTTTCCCCAAAATTTTTTTTTCTGCTGGCGTTTTCTTTATTTTAAAGTTTTTTTGTTCAATAAACTTTCACTATATTTTTAAATAGTATCTATAGAGGTACCGGTTGTTGTAAAGCCCCTTTGCATGTCGTCAAAAATTTTTTGTTCCATAAAAAAAGATAATACGATTTTTTGTTTTCTGAATAGCCCTCGACAAAAAAAAAACCCAATATATATATATATATATATATATATATATATATATATATATATATATATATATATATATATATATATTTTATATATATATATATATATATATATATATATATATATATATATATATATATATATATATATATATATATATATATATATATATATATATTTAAATAAAAAAAAGATCTTTTATTGAAGCGCATAATATACAGGGTGTTCCATATAAAAAAGTTGAATTGCCATTTTTTTTTATTTTTTTTTGCGATATTTTTTTTTGATAATTTAAAAAAAAATAAATGGAAAAACCACAATTTTTTATATTTTTTCTGTTTCAAAAAAAGGGGGTCCAAACCGGGGAAAATAAAAAGGGTGCTGTCCCTTTAAGCCCATATAAAAATTAAAAAGTCAAATTGGTTTTTGACAAATCTTTTCCTTTTTTTTGTTTCAAGTTATAAAGTTTTAAATTTTTAAAATTTTAATTCATTCAAAAAATAAAAATAAAAATTTTTTAAAATTAAATTTAAAAAATTTAAAAAAATCTTTTAGAAAGGGGAAAAGGTGAGTAAAAATTTCCAATTCGGACAAAAGTAAAAAAATTTTTTTTTTTGTTTTTATTTTATACATTATACTGGCTGAAATTAAAGATATCTCAATTTGTGGCAAAAGCACAAAAAAGTACTTGAAGAATAAAATATAAAATCTACCGGGTGTCCAAATAAGAAAGGACGCCAGCTGTATCCCGGAAACTGTTTATGGCACAGCATTGAGGAAAATTATTTTTAGTAAAAGTGGATAAGAGAAATAGCTGGAAATTATTTTCAAGTTTCTAAAACTATCGCGAGATGGCGCAACCGCAACGGTAAATTAAAAAACCTATTTTTTCTTCAAAAATTAGCTAGATTTAGGTACAATTTTGATAACATCAGCAAAAGCTCTAACCAATTTTGATCAGTTTGGTTAAGGGCTTTTTGTCCTATTTACAATAATAAGGGTGGGGGAAGATGATACATAATGTAACTTTTAAATAGCTCTATCTCCCACATATTTTATCGAAAGTGGGTACTCGTTTAAAAAAATTTAAAGCTCTTTTAAATGTCGTCCTACTTAGTAGTTCACCAACTAGAGGGCGTGGTTAAAGGAAAACTCGGTTTTTTGAGATTTTAATATATTAATATAATGATCAAAATGAGCTTAAAGATACCCCGTCGAATTCCTTGAAAACCATCAAACTGTTAATCAATTAAACCGTCATTTGTCAACTTCATTAACCCCTTTTTCCGTAGGTTTACTCCGGGTTTTTAAATGTGACTCTGACGAAATTGATGTGTCCCGGGGTTAAAACCGGGCTCGCTTTGATACTATGGAATTCCCCGTTAAAACCCCAAAACCCTTCCCCCTTTAAGGGGAAAAAAGGTTTTTTAAAAAAAAAAGGGGGGTTTGGGGGGTTTTTTTTAAAAACTGAAGCGACCTTTTTTTTTTCCCCTTTTTTTTTTTTAAAACGTTTTTTGGATTTTTTACCAGTTTTAAAAGGGAATCTATGAACAAAATTCTTTTTGTATTTTAAAAAACTGATGCTAACAATTGTTTGGCCGATTTGAGGACCCTAAGCCGCATCGGAGCTAAAGTATGGGTTCACATCACTCCTTAGCCTCCTATTTTTATTTAGGACTATAGTAACAGACCCAAGTCTTATCCATAGTGATGAAAGGTTGCACAAAATTCTATTTTTACTTTTTAAAACACTCTAAATCAGGGCTGTCCAACATGTGGCCCGCGTAATTCCGCAGAGCGAGCCTTTAAATGATAGTTTTTACTCAGTCCCTTACAATTTCAGTTGAGAATGTAAGCAGATAGAACCTTTAACTGGAATTGTGTGATTTGCAATCAGATCCTTTTTACCAACTAAGTTTAAACTGGGTTGGACTTTTTCAAGTTGCTGCCAGAAGAACGATACCCCAAATTGCGAAACTTAGGGCTTACACTGGGCTCAATATTGGGAAGCACATATCTTTGCGAAAGCAGCTTTTTTAACATGAAATTTATAAAGTCAAAATATAGATGTTCCCTCTGTGATAAGTCACTTACTCAGTTGCTTCGTTTATCAACAACAAGTATTGAAGTAAATATTGATGCACTATTAAGTGAAAACCAACATTCTCAAATTTTACACTAATTTTTTTTTTGATTTGATGTTTTTTGAATAAATTAAAATAATAATACAAACGCGTTATTTCTTTGTATACCATACCTATGAAAATTCACCGATAAAGTTGCAAAGTATTTTGTATTGTGGCCCTCTGCCCCCTTTTTTTTTAAAGCGGCCCTTGGAACACTTGCACTTGGACAGCCCTGCTCTAAATTTTGCTGAGAAAGTCGCATTCGAATGTGCGAATGTGTTAGCAAATGCAGTACTCACTGCACACACAACTTTCTAAAATCCCACACTTTAGCCAGAATATTGCTCACACTGTCTAATGAAATTCCTAGGGATTCTTTTAAGTCTCTCTTGGTTAATCGACTATCTTCCAAAATCATATCCTAAATTTTTGCTATGATTGCTAGTGTTGATACACTTTTCGTACAGGATGTCCCATTTACCTTGTTTTCTTTATTATAAATTTTTGAACTCGGCTTCGTAAAAGAGCCATATATTTTTTAATTATAATAAAACTTCGAACTTAATAGCATCATCTCTTATTGAAGGACAAAATTTATTTAACAACTAGTTAGGTATATTGTCGTTTTTCTTATGTTTTCTTTTCTGAAAATATTTAAGTCAAGTGGCCACGAATTAAAATATGGATGGGGTGTAACATAAAGGTTGGAATAAATCATAAGTTTTGTTCTACGAGTATTGGTTTCTAAGTTAAAGGATGTTAAAAATTCAAAATCGTTTTAGTGTAATAACTTTTAAACGCTTGAAGATAATGGAATTAAATTTTAGCTAGAGCCTAATTTAATAGTGCCCTAGTAAAGGTAAAA
This sequence comes from Listronotus oregonensis, assembly GCA_019359885.1. NCBI lineage: Eukaryota > Metazoa > Arthropoda > Insecta > Coleoptera > Curculionidae > Listronotus > Listronotus oregonensis. The sequence goes on along the minus strand of JAHBCN010001672.1, from coordinate 18,812 downwards.
AAAATGACTTGCAACTTACTCAGTGGCGCAGGGTTTTTCTAAAAAAAAATGTGGCATGCCGCTAGTAAAATTTATTATTTCTTCAAATTTATTTTTTTGTTTTAAACGAAATGTGCCACTTGAGTTTTGTTTGTATCTCTCGTCATTTTTCCGCAATTAAGCCTTTGTAAATTCCAATTTATCCATTGCGTACAGGAAAATGTAGAAACATGAACAAAAATGTAAAATAAATTATAGTTTAAAAAAACTAAAAAATAAACACGCTCTTATAGGAAACGGAACTAAAAAGTGAAAAATAATCAATTATAGTAAAAGGGCGTGGGGTGCTTGATATTAAATGTTACAATTATTTTATTGGTAGCTATTTTCAAAATTAGAGTTATTATGAAAATATAGTAAATTGCACACGCTTTTTTCTATAATTGAATTATCTCATACTTTTAGGTTTGCATAAAAAAGTTTTTTTTAGTTTTTTTAAATATAATTTAGTTTTTTTGTCCAAAACAAATCCAAGTAATCTTAATCAGAAGCCTATTTTGATACAATTTGTCAATAAATCTATGATGGCCAACGGGTCATAACAAATTTCCATATGGAAAGGGAAAACCCCATAGATAACCCAACATAAAGGACAGTGAAAATCCCTTTCTCCAAAAATTATTTTTTGTTGTCAGTAGCCTAGATTCTTGTAGAAAGCGTTTTGTGCTAGTTTGGCCTTGCACATTCGCCATGTATTGGCATTTGAGAAAGTTTTTTTTATTTTTTTGTTATTCTGATAATCCTAGTTGAGACATTGGGACGAAGTTATGAAATAATTGTATTGTCATCGGCTCTTGACCCCTATACAGATTTTCAAGTTAATCAGACTTCTTGAAATTGGTGAAAATTGCGTAACATAAATACATACAAATGAAACTAATAAAAGCGCGGTAAAAACACAAAGGAAAAACTATTTTATATTCTTGATTAATTATTACTCTGCTTTTAACTTCATACTTAGATTTTGAGCCAGATATTTTTTGCCTGGTTTTAAATTTAACTCATTTCTCAAAATCACTCAACAGGGTCTCGGACTATCGGGAAACCATTTATGGTATTTCCCAATCTTTCATAAATGTTTGGTTTTTTTTAGTTTTTTAGTTTTTATTTCTATATTTAATATTTCCAAAATTTAAAATCCCCGTAATTTCCGAAAAAAAAATTTTCCCTACTAATAAACCCATCGTAAACAATCTTCAAAAACAATATTTTTTTTTTTTAAGGGAAACCATGTTTAATTTTTTTGTTTGGTTTTTATTTTTTTAAAATTTGAATGCATTTCTTTAGTAATGAGCTAAACATCCATCTTCACCTTTCTTCTAAAATTAATATACCTACCTAATGCCAGGTCTGAATCGCTTTTTCTTCTGCGCTCTACGGATGAATCGTGAGAGCTTTTGAGACGTTTCGATCGTTTGTCCTCATCGTCGCTGCTGCTATCTAAATTATGACAGAAAAGACGCCCTCTCGCGATTTTTTGAGTCGAATGAGGACTCTAAAATGAAAAGGTAGAAAAAAAAGAAGCATAGCATGCTGATTAGAAAGAGAAAGCAGATGCAGAAGCAGATGTTAAAGCAGAACTTGGGGGTCTCATAAATCAACTAACAAATATAAATAAAGAAATATCTTATGGTTATACAGTGCAGGTTAAAAAGTTTCAATTTTATAGGTAGCACATTGATTTTAAAAAGTTTTGCACTTGCACTGATTTTTAAATAAGGTTTTGATATTTTTTTAAATACAGCTTGATGAGTAGAGTCGGCATCATATGGGATTTTTTTAAATAGTTTTATTCGAAATTTGAATTTGGCATCAATTTCTGCTTTGATTGAGATAAAATTTAACCTAAAAATTGTCATGTAATTCACATTATCTGCCAAATGTTTATTTAAAAAAAAAATCCAAAAGTGCGGTTGTTTCTTCTTTGAAGTAAGTTATTAGAAAAGGTTTTTTTAAATGTAAATATGCAAAATTTTAGATGTATAAGACAATTTTTATGTTTTGCCCATTTTCTATAAATTCTACCACTCTTGCAAAATAAGACTCAACGCAAACTAGATAAAACTTCTTAGTTTTGACAAATGTTTCAGTCCAGATACATTTTTTTTAAAGTAGCGCCATATTAAGGGGTTCTCTGGTTTGATAGGTTAAAAAATCGATTTTTTTTTTATAAATTGTTTTTAATATGCCTAGAATATGGTGGTAAAATAATTTTTAAAATTCAAAGCCATTATAAAGATACAGCAGTTAAAAGAGGCAGGTGTTTGGAGCGCTGAGAGACCCACCCTATTGTGTTCTGTCCGCTTGATACCTGAGACCCTTCTATACAAATGTATGCTTATACAAGTACCGGGTGTCCAAAGAAAAAAGGACACCGGCTGTATCTCAGAAAATGTTTATCGCACAGCATTGGAGAAAACATATTTTTAGTAAAAGTGGTCAAGAGAAATAGATGGAAATTATTTTCAAGTTTCTGAAATGGCCACTAGGGGGCGTAACTGCAATCTTGAATCTAAAAAGTGATGTTGTAAATATTAACCTAACAAAAAATACCTGATCTTTAAAGTCGAGGATAATTTAAACCTTTTTTGTTTGACAATTTTTGCTGTATCTCTAAAAATAAAGTGGTGGGGGGTATTTAAAGGTTTGCGTAAAAAACACCCTGTATCTTCAAAACGGCTAAGCCGATTTTAACAAACTTTGGCTAGTTAAAAAGAGCTATTCTTGGGCTATAAAAGTTATATTATTTAAAGTTTTGTTAGTTTCACATGTCGCCGCTAGAGGGCTTTTTTCGAAATTCCGACAGAAATGGTTAATTTTCTTAAAAAATTTAAATGCATTGGTATATTTTTTTAATAAAAAAGTAGCTAAATAATGCTTAAACAAGCTCATAAAAACCATATTCGATATCTTGTTCTTACCTAAAATTTAGGCCAAAGAATTTTTACGTCAATATCACAAAAACTATAAACGCTACAAGAAATTATATAGGATATAAATTTGTATTTTTACGAAACCTTTAATTTAGGTTATATAATATTCTCCAAATGCAATATTTACAATTATAATCAATAAATCAATTTTCAGGTTTTTTTTTAAGGTATGCCTTGGAATTCGATTTTTTTATTATAACTCGTTAAGTATTGCATTTAGACGAAAAGATTATATAACCTAAATTAAAGGTTCTGTAAAATACATAATTAATGTCCTATAAAATTTCTGTAGGTTTTGTAGTTTTGAGATACTGACGTATAAAATTTTCTTTGCTAAATTTTAGTAAGAACAAGATATCTGTTTTCTGAAACTGTTTAGGCATTATATAATACTTTTTCCATAAAAAAATATACCAATGCATCTAATGTAAAACTAACAAAACTTAAATAATATGAATTTAACCAAAAATGTTTTAACAGCCCAAGTTTGAAAATCGGCACCTTTCAAGATACAGGGTTTTTACGAAACCTTTAAATACCCCCACTTATTTTTAGAGATCAGCAAAAATGTCAAAAAAAGGTTCAAATATTTTCGACTTCAAAAATCAGGTATTTTTATGTTAGGTTAATATAGCAAAATTCACAGAAAACATTACTTTTTTAGATTCAAGTTGCAGTTACGCCCCTAGCGCCATTTCGAAACGAAAATAATATCCAGCTATTTCTTTGACGACTTTTACCAAAAATATTTTTTCCCAACGCTGTGCGATAAACATTTTCTGAGATACAGCCGGCGTCCTTTCTTATTTGGACAGTACAAATAAGTTTAAACAAGCTTAGAAAAAAATTGATGTAGTTATTTACGTTGTGAAGTTTATTTTAGTTTGGTATCGCAGTTTAATGGTAAGTTAGGATTTTTATAGTTTAACTGTACTTAAACCTTTAAACGCGTTTTTCTCAAAACTATGTTTTCCAAACTTTCCCCCATTATATCTCGAAAACAGCTTGGCCAATTCACTTCAAATTTATAGGGTCGACTTAGCACATATAGACGCAAGGAATAATCTATTATAATCCCAAAATTTAAAATATTTCTATTTTTTTAACACAAAATTGACAAAAAATACATAAAATTCGAAATTCTTTGTTCCGAAGTTGTCAAAAATGCAATTGTTAAAATTTTCTTTTTATAATAGTTCATTCCGTGTATTTAACCTTACCTAAGCAAATCAGCTGATTTGGTGGAGGGAGTGAGGTCCATATTTTTAGCTAAAAATTTAGTGTATACTCTTAAAATACTAAGATAAATAAATGGTAAAAACTCCAAAGTTCTATCTTTTCATTGGTCCTCATAAAAAAAAAAATCCAAAAAATGCATAAAAATCAGACCGTCAAACCAGAGAAACCCCCTTAACTAAAAAAATTATGAATAAAATTTAATACCTGTAATTTGACTCTAATATACCAAAATAAACTTTATTTATGCCAAATTTTAACGTTTACCCCAAAAAAATATAGAAACTGTTTTTCTTTTTTTTGCAAATTCATTTTTGCTAAAAAATAATCTTTTGGCAAAAATCGCGGTCTTATAACCCATTTTATTTATTTATATTTGTTTGTTGGAGACCTCCAGAGAGCAATAAGCAAACAAAAATTTGCACAAGCATTTTACCCCAAAAAAAATTTTTAGAGCAGCTTTCATGTTTTTATTCTTGGAAAAAAATTAGATATGTATATGCTTGATGATCAGATATATAAGATTCATTATTTAAGCAAAGCAAACATTTCCAACTTACATTCAATACTTCATCACTACTGGCACTCTTAAGCTGCGAAAATCCGGATCTCTTTACATTCTTCAACAGTTTTTTATGGAACATGTGTTTTTTGATTGAGTCGCCGAAACTTTTGTTCTTTGGCACAGAACTTCTGATAACTTGAAGTGGTGTACCCTAAAGGACAAAAAAAATCTTAATGATGTTATAATGTGCTAAGAATAAAGATTATAATTTGTTTACAAACGTCGGTAAATCCGTCATTACTCGACTATGTAGGCGACCGCGAAGATTCATTTTTCCCCCGCTGGATCTTTACTTTTCACTTTTCCGCCGGCGGAGGAAAAAGTGTTATCATACCAACATACAACAAAACAAGCGTCAACAACTCAATATTTATTAAACTAAAAACAAAACTAAATTTTTTCATTATTATTCAATCGAACATTAAATGTACTTACTCAAGAACTGCTTATCAATACGGATTTAAAACGCAATCGGAGACGCAATTTCAAAAAAGAATAATTATTGTTTACAGTGTCCACTGACAGCTTTATCTTACATTACTATAGTAACTATTCACCGACACCGCTCTAAGCCGCCTTGCGAAACCACTTATCTTTAATATGTATTACTATTAACCCTTTCAGGACGGAGCCTGAACGGCAGTATTTTCAGTGCCAGTGAGACTGGTGTCACATATTTGTGACATTAAAAAAATTGAATAAACTTAGAACAATGTGTTTAATAAACAAATTGAACATTAGTTAAGTCATAAAAAAGATATATCTAAAATAAGCAACCATCTGTATACTATTGCTAAATTTAAAAAAAACGCGCCTCTTCACGGTAAATCCGAAAACATAGAGTAACATGTAGACGAACATCACAATTTAAACACATGTATCTGGTATTTTTTCTCTTTTCTTTACGTTTTTAAGTCTCAAAGCAAACCTTGCATCCACAAAATTGTGACTGATGCTAATAAGGTTAAACTATAATAAATATCCCACGCGGCAAGTAGCCGAAATGGACACGTCCCGTGTTGCCCAGTGTCACAAATCATCGACAGCATCACAACGGTAAGACAGTCAGCAGTCCGACAAGCAAACTCCGTCTTAAACGCAGTGTCCGGGTGACAAATAAAATTATAAACACGTCATATATAATAAGTCACCCTTTTAGCGAGCGGTTGAACAGGTGTCAGCAATATGTGACACCCGACAGGGTGGCACAGTTTTGTTCCGTCACATACGTTGTGACAACCGTCTGGAAAGGTATAATAAGAGATATTTTTGCATTAATTTGTTGATTTTTGGCTTGTTCATGGCTTGCTCTCTATTACAAGCCTCACTCCGTTCAGCCCTTAAACATGAGCACGCCATGAAAAATATTACTTTTAATCCATATAATATAATATACTATGTTTACAACTTATTCTACTAGAGACTAGATATATCCAATGTATAATCTTAAAAATTAATACGGTATTTAAGGGGGGGGAGGGAGTTTAAAACTTTTTTTTTCTTCATTTTTTTATTTAATATTTTGAATATATGACATCTCAAGAATATTGTATTAAATTTTGAGGTCAATTGGAGCAATATTGACGGATTTATGATAGTTTTAATGACCGTTGCTCCAACTCAGTTGCTTGAGCGTACAAAACTTTAAATCGATTTTTCCAAACATGTAATTTTTAAAATAGGTGACCACCATTTCAAAAAAACTACTACATATAAATAACTCCTATCAAGGGGCGTTAAGTTTGTTTTAATTTTTTAATTAGTTTCAATCTCACAATAAAAAATAGGTTGATTTTATTGTCTACAAATCGACATTTCCTTCAAAATGATGCAAAAAATTTAAAAATTGATAAAATAAAAACAACTTGGTGTCAATTGAGAGAGAAACTGATTAACTATTTAAAACAATTTGCTTTTTTGATTTCAAATAATCTAGTGCTGAGAAATCGCGGTCACCGAAAAAATTCTTTTTTCGAGGCACCAGCGAAAAACTGCAGTAAATCCGTTATTTCTTTAAATTTTTGTACCAAAATTTTTTAAAATATTCTTCATATGTTGTATTATAATATACTAATTTTCAAAATAAATCTATAATAACAATATGTTATAAAAAATTCTTGAAAATAGGCCTTTTTTTGACCAAACAAACTTTACCTCCCCCTTAATGACATAGTGTCATACCTGACCATTCTCCTTATTGAACTGTTTGACTAGCTTCCGTTTCTTTGAACTTTCTGGTAAGCTTTGAATGTGAGCATACAGTTGGGCTAGCGCCGTCTCTGTTACGTTTTCCTCATTTTCTTTCGCCGTCAATTTGTTGTCAACAAAAGTAAAAACAGTATGAGCTGCACCTGTAATCCAATCAATCATATTTGGTGGGAAAAAACATATAAAAGGCAAATCAGACCAACTTATTTCTTGCAACAAAGTCATACCAGATACAGATTTTAGATATATTTGCCACTTCAGGGGTTAACTGGAAGTGGCATGAATTATGATATTTCAAAAAAAGAAACAAACTCTTATATTTTTAGGATTTGAATTTTTCAAACTATTCCTTATAAACCTATATGACAAATGACCACCCATTATGCAGTAACATGGGAAGACAAAAATATTTAGAAAAATATGCCTAATTTAAGTCTAATGTTTAATACAGAGCTGCCATTAAAATTTCTTGAAATTATTGGGAAAATCTATTTTCATAGTACTTTCGGTAAAGCAGAAAATTCTGACCTTAGAAGGTAGAGTGTCAAAGGAGAGTTATATTAAACATATAAAATTTTATGTTATTCATTTTTTCCCCATATAACTGCATATTGTGAAATGTTTAGACATTTTCAATCGCCAATTTCTCAAAAACCAACAAAAATAGGTATAGGACATATTACAGGTTTTACATTAATATACCAAGTGAGCCATTTAAAATATCAAAATTCACGCCATTTCCAGTAAAACCCCTAAAGTAATAAGCATATGTAGTTATATCCAAGAATAGCATCTGATAACACAACATATCATCCTAAAATTTAAAGCAATATGGTTTTATTTAAGAAAATAAAAGGCTTGGTAGTGATTTGTGTTTGTTCACCTGGTATGTTATTATATTAAATTTTTTTTGGCTTACGATTTATTTGCATTTTTAGTTTTTATTTTGGTCTTTCATAATATATTGTCTCACAGGCTATGCCAGACCTGTTATGTTTGTAATAGCCCTGATTAGAAAAAATGATTTGACAGGATTAAAAATGATTAACGTTTTAAATGTTAAATACAGTAAATAATTTTTAAAATTTAACGATTAATCATTTGAAACCCAAAAGCTGGAGAGAGAATTGTAAAAATGATATGAGACAGTAATAAAAATTTTGAATTCTATCTCTGTGTAATTCTAAAATAATATTTAAACTTTTTATGATATGAAATAATTTAACCAGTATCCATAATATTTAATCATCTTAAATACTTTTTCAGTTACTTTTAGAATATGAAATTATTTGTCCAGTGTTAACAATTTTTAATTATCCCAAATACTTTGTAATCCTAAAATAAAAATTTTGTTCAGTTTTAGTAATATTTTAGAATATAAGATTTATTTGTCCAGTATTAATAATTTTTAATTATCCCAAATACTTTGTAATCCTAAAATAAAATTTTAATTTTAATTTCATAATTTTTTGAATTGGGGATGATTTTTCCAGTATTAATAATTTTTTTAAAACATTCCAAATACTTTGTAATTCCAAAATAAAATTTTATATTAATAGTTTTTAATCATGCCAAATATTTTGTAATCCTGAAATAATTTTTTTATTTCAGTAACTTTTTAAAATATGAGATGATTTGTCCAGTATTAATAATTTTTAATCGTCCCAAATACTTTGTAATCCTAAATAAAATTTTAATTTTAATTTCAGAAATTTTTTAGAATATGAGATGATTGTCAGTATCAATAATTTTAAATCATTCCAAATACTTTGAAATTTCAAAATATAAATTTTAATTTTAATTTTTAGTAATTTTTTAGAATATGAGATGATTTTTCCAGTATTAATAATTTTTAATCATGCCAAATACTTTGTAATCCTGAAATAATTTTTTTATTTCGGTAATTTTTAGAATATAAGATGATTTGTCCAGTACAGACTGTAAAACTTTTTAAGTACTTCGCAAAATTTTACTTGAAGAATTTTTTCTTCAAGTATTTTAATTCAAATAATTTTATTAGGAGGTATAATGTACTTGATTAGTTTTTATGAAGATACTTGGATTTTTACTTGATTTGACCAAAATAAATTACTTTGAAGTATTTATTTAATTATAATTTCGTGTATTGAAGAAAAAATACTGAAATAAAAAAGCATTTATAAAAGTACTTCAAGTAATAAAAAGTACTTGAAGTAAAATATCTTAAAAATAAAAAATACTTTAATTCTTTTATGTACTAAGTACTTTGGTTTACTTCAAGTACTTGTGTACTTAAAGTACTTTGTTTTACTTCAAGTACTTTGTTTTATACTTTTAAATATGTTTTATCAAATACTTTTAATAATTACTTGATTAACTTCAAGTAAAATACTTGGGTGGTACTTAAGTATTTTTCAATTTACTTGAAAATGCAAGTAATTTTAATGAATACTTGGTACTTGTACTTGAAGTAATTTTTAAAAATCAAAACTTTACTTGTACTTGAAGTACTATTTAAGAGTACTTTGACAGCTATGGTCAGTAATAATTTTTAATCATCCCAAATACTTTGTAATCCTAAATAAAATTTTCATTTCAGTAGGTAATTTTTTTGAATATGAGATGATTTGTCCAATATTAAAATTTTTTATCCTAAATACTTTGTAATCCAATAAAATTTTGAATTTAATTTGTAATTTTTGAATATGAGAATTTTTCCAGTATAATAATTTTTAATCATCCCAAATACTTTGTAATTCTGAAATAAAATTTTCATTTCAGTAGGTAATTTTTTAGAATATGAGATGATTTTTCCAGTATTTATAATTTTTAACCATCCCAAATACTTTGTAATCCTAAAATTATATTTTTAAAATTAAAAAGTCTTTAACAGTATTAAAAATTTGTAATCCTTTCGAATACTTTTAAATCATATTTTTAGGATTAAGTAGGATTTATAAGCATTAACATCTTTTTAATCATATCAGATTATTTTTCTTAATCAGGAAGGGTACTAGACCAGTTAAGGAATGAAACTAAAAACAAACTTACCTTTTACTGAGTCATTCAGAACACTCGCCTGCTCATAATGAGCCCTGAAATCCACCAAAACCTGAGTGGGAATATTAAACAATTCTGGCAACTTCTTTATCATAAATGCCACTGTTCCAAAGAGTATCTGTGAATCTTTTAATAACAACTCAGGAGCCAAGTTTCTGGGACAAATCAAATGTGGAGTGAAAAGCTTGGCTAAATTTTCAGGAGACATTCTGTTGTATTTTTCATAAAGAGTTACCTTATACAAAAGCTCAAAGATGTCTCGTAACAAGTGTTTATTTTCTTTGGGGAGTAACAGGAATAAAAGCTGAAGACTCTGTAATATTTTGGTTTCATGAATAGGATCATCTATCCTTAAAGTTTCTGCAATTTGACAGTAGATGGGAAATTGAATGTCTGTAGTCAGAGGCTCAGGGAGTTCTGCTAAAAAACCTTTTAAGACTGACGCACAATCATGGAGGGTAAAAGAGTTTTCTTGGAAGTTTATGGTTTTGCCTTGAACTAGAAGATTTTTAAGGTCATTCTGGCGTTCTAAGGATCCTGTTCTTCGGAATATACCCTCCGCTTTAAGATCTAGAAAACAATATTTAAAACTTAGATAGGTTGGTAGTAAGTATTTATAGTTTTAAATATATTGTACAAATACCACAAAAAAAATATATAAATTTATTTTTTCATGCTGCATAATAGTTCTTACTTTCATCATTTTTAATAAAGTTTATTAATTGGTGTATTTGGTTTACAGCTTCCTGGTTTAACGAAGCACCCTCGTTTACATTTTTGTGTTTGCCTTTTTTTCCAAAAGGTACTAAATTCCATTTCCTGAGTTTGACTTTTTCATAAAAGCATTCACTTCTAAAATAAAATAATCTGAAATTGATTTCTAGTACTTTATATGAGTATTTTTATTTTACCTTATAATTAAATGAAAAATAATTTTCCTCTATGATTTAAATTATCAAAATATATTTTAAAAAGGGAAAATGTTGAGAAATAAAATAAAATACCACTCACTCTTCTGTTGTCATGTTCAATAAAAAAGATAAATGCATTTTAACCAAAACGTAAAATTGCTCGTTATGTTCTTTCTTAAACAGTTCCACAAAATTTTCATCTTCATAAGAATTCTCCTTTGAACACATTTTGGTTTTCAACGAAAACGGAAAATCAAATCGTTTTTGAGGTTATTTTAGAAAAAATGCGAAAATTATACCTTGTAAATCATTTTTATAACATAAATGTCGGTTCATTTTTAAAAATTAATAATTCAATATTGGACACTTAATTTTTACACCAATAAAATTATACTATAATTAAATAATTATTGTTATAAGGTTTGTAAACACTTCAACGTAAACGTTAGCCTAGCCATCTTTTAAAATTTTGAAAACACGTTAATTCAGAAAAAAGAATAACTTATTATCTGGCAACCAAAAATACAGAAAAGAATGTGCAATGTGGTTGTTAAAATACTAAACCTAAATTTTTACTTTATAAACTGACGATAGAAAATCCATAACGTCCGAATATTAAATATTGAAAATCTGCCAACGTCAACATCACAGATTGTCAACATACGAAAAGTAAATATTTAAGTCCTGCCTGACATAAATTATTTAAGATAAAAAGCTCAATTATTTTATAAGAAAGGTTGTTTTTTCTGTATTTAAACTGTCCTAAAAGATCAAGAAACCAATTTAATAATAATAATATATATATGTCGTGGTGTACTCTTTAAAAACAGATATTAATATGATAGCAAGTCAAAGTTTATGTAAAGATGAGATTATCAACTTATCATCTATAAATTATACCAAAAATACTATTGGTAATTCGAGCATGGAACAACTAAGCAGTGTGGAAGACAAAAATGGTAATTTAGAAATGATTAATGAAAATGTGTCTACAGTGGTGGTTGAAAAAGTGTGTCGAACCTGTTTAAACTTAGTACAATATGATTCGTGCATATCTTTTACTTCTTTGAATTCAGAGAATAAATTAGTAAATATGGTAACTACGTGCCTTCCACAAATAGATTTACTTTTGACAAATGATCCAGTAGTATGCCAAAAGTGCTTTACACTGTTAGAAAACTTCTATACTTTTTTTATAAACTTCTGTAACATTGAGAAGAAGTTAGTAAATTATTGTACTACACATAATCTCGTGACCCCCATAAACCTAACTGATATGCAGAAACATAAATTAGAAGAAAATTTAAAATATTCATGTGTTAAATTGGAAGATGAAGATAACCCAAACACTGTAACTAAAGAGCAGCTAGAAAAAGATATAGATACAAATTCAAATGATGCAGAAATCAAAAGTGAAGATGAAATGTTTTCAGATTATAACCCGGATGAACCACACAGTACAGATACTGAAGAGAAGAAGAAACCTCTAAGAAGAAAAAGGAAGACATTAAAAAGAAAGTCTACCAAATCAAAATCCCAAGAAAATAAAACACTTTTCTCAGAAGATCTGGCAGAAGCTGCTGTCAAATGTGAGATATGTAACAAAAAATTTCCCTCTAAATGGGCTTTAGATAGACACACTCCTGTTCATAATACAGACAGATCATTTGTTTGTGATGAATGTCATATGGCATTTAGATATAAACATAGCTTTCAAAAACATATGTTGGCTCACTTAAATGGGGCCCCTATAACGAAACCATTTGCTTGTGACTGTGGTAAATTTTTCAATAGAAAAGCGAAATTAAAGAAACATCAGCAAATACATGTCAAAAAAGAGAAGCCATTTGGATGTGAACATTGTGGAAAGAGATTTATTGATCAGGAGGTAGGACTTACATTCTTTAAAAAAAAACGACCATGCTTATTGTGATCTTAAAACTCTGACGTCACAAGAATTTACCTAACTAAGCTAATACAATTACATCTTAAATAAATCCTTTAAAGAATAAGGTTCCAGATTTAATAATAAATATCTAGTTTTCTTTTTAAATTGTTTAAAAGTTTGGATATTTTTGATTTCTTGTGGTAGTTTATTAAAAAGTCTTATACACATGTATGATGGGTTTTTTTTTTGTTTATTGGTAATCTAGGAATGGGGTAGTTGATATTACGTTCCCAGTAGTATACATTGGATTATTTATTTATTCATTCAATGACATTACAGAACAAGTCCAAATAGTACAAAAAAAAAAACAGTCTTTCACATGTAAAAAAAAAAAAAAGTGAGACAATAAAACAGAGTAATAAATTATAATACAGTAAACGGGAAAAAAAAATAATAAAATAAATACCCAACTATTATTGTCATTAGGTAAAATTGCCTTGGGAAAAAGCCGCTCTATAACTTTCAAATTTAATTTAAATAAACAAATGGTTAAAAAAATTAAAAACTGCACATCAATACACTACTAAATTTTTTTGGGGCCGTAATTGGTTCGGGGGAAATGTTTGTGCAAACAAGGTGTTTCTCTAGTGAGTTTTTTTGGGAATTTAATTAGTATAGATGACACAAGATGGGAATATTGAATCTGGTTATTTAACAACTTATACAAAAACAATGCCTGGCATTCTCCCTGCGCTTTCTGAGTTTGAAGGCCAGCCAAAATATTCGGTTAAATAAGTAACATTTTTATGCGGAAATCTGTACTTAAAAAAAAAAACTTTACAAATTTTTTTGAACACGCTCCAATCGGTCTTTATGACATTGATAATGAGACCATAAAACTGTTATACTCTAACACACTAAAAAAAAGTTATATAATTCCTAATAGCTTTGGTATCCGAAATTCCGCACAAATTCTCCTAATAAATTCAAGCAGAAAATTCTATGTGTCGATTAAAACTTAAATCATTCAAAAATAATCCCAAATCGTTAAAATTTATAACTTCAACAGAGTACCATTCAAAAAATAGCTGAACCACAGAACGTTTACATTTAAAAAACCGTATAACTTTACATTAGCTACATTTATTTCTAGACAGTTATCAATACACCACAAATTCAGTCTTTTAAGTCCTCTTAACCCCTTTTCACAGTCATTTTGGTTTTAATTCACTAAACAGTTTTAAGTCATCCCTACAAAAAAATTTACAGTGTTTAAATACAGACGATACATCGTTTATAAAAAAGGAACAGCACTGGACCCAGATGAGAGCCCTGGGGGTCACCAATGTAACACTTTCTCCCGGGTCTCTCCGTTCCAAACTTGACGCATTGCATTTGGTCCCTAAATAAGACTTAATCCACCCAATGTAGTTGTTTGTTATTCCAAAACCCTGAGTTTGTCAATAAGTAATGAGTGAGACACCCCTCGAAAGCCTTGGTGAGTCCGTATACACAGCATCCACCTGAAAGCCTTTCTCGACGTTTTGAAACAGGTAATTGGAAAAATTTTCCCAAAATTTGTGGTAGTCGATCTTCCCTTAAAAAGCCATGCTGCTCTTCAAGAATATGGTTTTTAGTTTTTAAAAATTTCATCCGTGATTATGCTCTCAAAAACCTTTGACACCACAGGAAACAATGAAAGACCCCTGTAGTTAACAATTTCATCCCTTGATCCCGACTTAAAGATAGGAACAATGGACGAGAATTTCCATACTGTTGGGAAGGTGGCTTGGTTAAATGATGCCTGAAATATGTGGCTTATTGGGGTTGCCAGGAGGAACTGCATTTTTTTAAAAAAACAGCAGGTTTTCAGCCCCTGCTTTTGCTGATGTAAAATACTCAGTTTTTGAGCAACCTCATAGGGAGTAAAATGATGATTTTGAAATTTTTACGGACTCGATCTCGGAAAATTCCCGAACACTGTTATTGGATAAACTCTGTAGCATGACTAAAAAAGAGTAGCGAACGCATTGGCTATGTTTTTTGGTCGCTTAATTAGTGTTATTTATTATAACCCCAATGTTTGTTTTAAATAAATACAACAAACATTTGAGCAGGTACAATCCATGCAAAAAAAAGCCTTTTGCTTTAAAAATTTCTCTAAAGGAACCTTTTTAAATTTCATTTTAAAAAATTTTTCTTAAAAATTTTTCTAATTAAAAAAAAAAAATATGCAATAGATCCTTTCCCCCAAAAAAATTTTTCATCCATAATAAGTAAGGACTAAAAAGTTGGCAAAGAACATGATTTTAAGAATACTTTAGTTAACATAGTTACCTATTACCCAAATTGCATAACAGGTTTGGTTTAATTTTTTTGACAACTTTTCAAAGTGTGGTGACCATTTCAAGAACTCGTCGATCTTTATACCTAGAAACTTTGCCTGACTTACTGTTTCATTGTCATTGTTATTAATAAGGATTTGAGAGGGTTTTTCTTTATTTGTTCTGTTTGTGCTGAATGTTATACTTAATGTTTGTTTTTTTTTTCTCATTCATGACTAGTTTATTTATATCAAACCATCGTTTTGCCTTCAAAAATAATGTATTGGTGTCTTCGACCAGTTCTTGAACTTTTATGCCCCCATAAAAAAAAATAAACTATTTTATCTTAAATGGAATAAAGGAACGCGGTGGGTTTTTTTAAATTAAATAAATTAACGGAGCAAAAAAAAAATAATTTTTAAACCCTTTTCAGAACGTATGTTGTCACAAGCCGTTTTGGTCTGACGTCAAATTTAAGGGGCCAGGCATGAATTTCAAAACGTAATTAGGCCAAAACTAATTTTTTCCAAAAAAAAGATGTGAAAGAGTTTTGGGTTTATTAATACGCAAAAAAAAAATTTGAGGTTTTTTTTGTATCAAAATTTATTTTATGCAAGAGACCCATTGTTATAATTTTTTGAATCTGGAATTTTTTTTTTTAAAAATCAGGTTAAACTCACAAAAAAGTTTTAAATTTACCCCTAATGGTGAAAATGGCTGTAAATCATAAATAAATTATTGCCATTTATTGAAGTGTTTATATAAACTATTCTAAATTGTCACATTTTTCAGTCTTTAAGTGGCCACGTATTTCGAGTACATGCCAGTGAAAAAGCCTTCAGTTGTGAAGTGTGTGGAAACAAATACAGCAGCAAATCGGGGTTAGATGTTCACTTCAAAACTCACTTTCCCAGTGACAAACCAAAACCAAACCCCCGATGGGGATGTGTGATTTCTGTGGTAAGCTGTTCTACCGAAAATACAGTCTTGAGAAACATCGTATGAGTCATACTGGAGATAAACCACATGAGTGTGAGGAATGTGGTATGAGATTTAAAGAAAGGTAAATATACAAGTATCAGCACCAAGAAAACAAAATGTATGGTATGGTTAATAGACAGAGTGTAACAAGGAAAATAAATTAAACAGTAGATTTCTTGGTAAAAAAAAAAAAAAAAAAAATAAATAAATTATATGTCGTTTTTTTCTACAAATACTTGACTCGGAAAATGTTTTCTTTTCAGCGAGGGGAAAAAAATTTTTTTTTTAGTAAAAGTGGTCAAGAGAAATAGCTGAATTTTTTTTTTCAATTTTCTGAAATGGCCGCTAGGGGGCGTTACTGCAATTTTAAATCTATAGAAGTGATGTTTCGGGGGAAATTTTTTGCTATATTAACCTAACAAAAAAATCCGTCTTCGAGCATAATTTTAACTTTTTTTTTTTGGGAAATTTTTTCTATATCTCTAAAAATAAAGTAAAAACACTCTGTATCTTCAAAACGGCAAAACCCATTTTAACAATAATAATAATAATAATAATAATAATCTTTATTTCAAATTATGATACATATAACATATAACAAAAAAAGAAATGACGTCAAAAAAGGGGGGTTACAGAGCCCAAAAAAATTACAAATTTTGACAGTACTCTCTTAAGCTATAAGGTTCTAAATCTATTAACTTTTTTTTTTAATCAGTTTTAAATTTCTTAATTGATTCAATTTTTTTTTTCTCTCAGGAAAAAACATTGAACAATTTTATACATATTTTGGGGGGCTTTTTAATTAGTGCCAGCCTGTGTGTTGGATACCTAAGGTCTGACATTCTTGTGTCATATTTATGGTTAGCTGCTTGGTTAAAAAAAACTTTGTTCTTAAAGAGAAACATTAAGCACTCATAAATATAAACAGTGTACACAGTCATTAGGCCTAACTGTCTAAAAACAGTTCACAACTTTGCAAATAGCCCATTTTTTTAATTTCCTCACTAATCTTTTTAATAACAAAAACACTCCCCAACCATACTGTCCTTTCCCCAGAAGATAATACCATATTTTAGAGCAGCTTCAAAATTAGCAAAATATAATATCCCCCAAAAGTATTCTCATTCATATATTTGCCCACGATTTGAATCCCATAGAAATTAAATTTAACCTTTTGCTTAAATTTTTTATATGCCCAGTCTAAATGTTCATTTATATACACCCCCTAAAAATTTGGCATTTTCCCCAAAATTTTAACAGGCTTGTTCCAATGTCATTGGGGGTGGTTTCCCCAAAATTGGGGTTTTTTTTTTTCTAAAAAGTAATATATTCGTTTTTAAATTTTTAAAATTAATTATTTTTAGCAAACCATTTTGTAGCTAGATCAAAAAAAATTTTTAGCTTTTAAAAAAAAGATCTTCCAATTTTTTACTGCTAATAATTAAATTTGTATCATCTGCATAAGTTACCAGATGTTGATATGATGAGTTCATTAAAAGATTCAAATCGTTGACAAATATTATAAATAATATGGGACCCAATATGCTACCCTGTTATTCCTACACACTTGACAATTCCCCCGGATTTACAACTTTTTCCCTTTTTTGTTACTCTTACTACCTGTCTCCTGTCATTTAAATATGTTGTTAGCCATTTTTTTTATTTCCTCTTATACCATACATTTTTTTAAATTTTTTAACTAAAAATTTTCCCCCGGCCAGACAATCATAGGCTTTAGATAAGTCCAATAACATTCCTAGATTTAAACAACATTTTTTTAAATTGTTGTACAATAAATTGCATAAAATCAAAATATTGCGGTCTGTGTTGATTTGCCATCAGTACAACCATGCTGACAAGTACTAAACAAAAAAAAATTCTTTTAAAAAAAAAACCAGTCTTTTACTCATCACTATCTAGCTCAGAAATCTTAGAAAAAGCTGATAATAAACTTATTGGCCTATAATTATCTAGTTCTCCCCGGGCACCTTTCTTAAAAACTGGTTTAATAAGTGCAATTTTCAAATTTTCAGGAAATACTCCCCAAAGGTAAAAGAATTATTTTTTTTATAACATAGAACCTTTTTTAATCCTTTAATTTTTTAATTTTCCCCCCCCACAATACTTCAAACTTCAAACTTCAAAATGGCTTTATTGTCTTAAGTAAAAACATTACTCGTAAAAAAAAACTTACTTAAAAAAAAAAAAAAAAACATTATAATAAATAGCGTAGTACGTGATGTCAAAAAAATACAGTTAAATAAAATAAAATTAAAAAAAAAAAAAAAAAAGGGGGGCCCTTTCCAAACCTTTCCTTCCTTTCTCCACATATAGAATATTTACACTGCAAATAAAAAAAACTAATAAAAATTAAAAACTTCGGGAATAAGAAGAGGAAAAGGGTCATGTCAAGAATTAAAATAGCACAAAACAGCAATAAAAAAAAAAATATGTTGGTCATAGAAAAAATGTAAAAAAAAAAAAAAATAACAAGCCCCCCACAAAACTATCATTTAAAAATTCCGTCAGAGAATAATAGGCCTTAGACAATAGAAGATCTTTCACTTCTCCTTAAAAATTTTTTTAGGATATTTTTTTCCAATGGGCGCCGGAAGGTGTTAAATATTTTTTTACCATTATACACAAATGAGTTTTTTACCAGCGTTGAGGACGGTATGGGAAGAGCAG